>PVIA01007044.1:0-88579 GCA_004024845.1 Tonatia bakeri
CAACCAATTCTGTGAGCTTCCTGATCAACAGTGCTTTGAACTGTGCATCTGGTAATTCGGCAATTTCTTGGTCACTTAAAAAAATTGGTTCTGGGGCTTTCAAATATGTTTGAGCCATCTTTTTAATTTTCCTTTGGTTTGGATGCGGCTGTTTCGTAAGGGCGGCGGAGCCTTAGGTGTTCACGGGGCGGGGCACCCCGGTTGCTGGGTTGTGACGTTGTATGTGGGGGCGGGGCCTGAGAGGGAACAATGGCGCCTGCTCCGCTCTCTCTAGGACTTCCGTCCCCTCCACTGCCTCCCACAAGCAAACTGGGCCCTTGCTGTGCTGGCTCCCGGGCGGTGGGCTGGTGCACTTTCTCGGACTCTGTGGGTTTCCCCAAGAAGGCTCCTGTGAAGCTGGGAGAGTCTCCTGGCCTCAGTTCCCAGACGGGGCTCTTAAGCTTTGAAACGCGGCGGTGCTGCCCGATTTTACTTAGTTCGTGCGCAAACGTGTGGCTGCGGACAGCCAGCTGCCCTGCACCCCTCACTAGGTCTGCTAGTCGGCTCCGCGCTTCCGCGCCCAGCGTCCGCCACCGGTCCGTCCGCTGCCGTCTGCGCCCTGCACGCCCGCGCCTGCCAGCCAGCGCCTCTTCCCTCTGGGAACCCTCGACCCCACTTCGCAGGCCTCCCGACTCCGCCGCTCCTTACCGGTCTGGATGTACTGGAGCCCGACTTCTGTTCAATTAATTTCCCTCTGTTCTGGTTGTTAATTGTTTCTCAATCTTTGTTGTTTTCAGTCTTGGTTGCGCGAGGAAGCACAGAGCAACTGCCTATGCCTCCATCTTGGCCGGAACTCCCCCATGGCTATTTTATAACTGCCAGTTTGTACTTAATTACTCCCTTCACCAATTCACCATGCCCCTAACACCCCTCCCATCTGGCAACACTTAGTTAATTTTCTGTATCTACTCTATTTCTGTTTTGTGTGTTCATTTATTTTGGTCTTCAGATTCCACATATAAGTGAAATCATATTGTATTTGTCTTTCTCTCTTTGACTTATTTCACTGAGCATAATACCCTCTAGGTCCACCTATATGGCGAAATTTCACAAAATGGCAAAGATTTAATTTTTATGGCCAATAGTACTCCATTTTGTATATTTCAATATGTACCACATCTTCTTTATGCAATTGTCTATTTGTGGGCTCCTGGGTTGCTTGCACACCTTGGCTATTGTAAATAATGCTGTAATGAACATGGGGGTGCATATATCTTTTCAAATTATTGTTTTGGATTTCTTCAGCTATACACCTAGAAGTGGAATTGCTGGGTCATAAGGTGGTTCTGTTTTTAATTTTTTGAGGAACCTCTATACTGTTTTCCATGGTGGCTGCACCGATTTGCAATCCCACCAACAGTGCACAAGGGCACTCTTTTCTCCACATCCTTGCCAACATATGTTGTTTGTTGATTTATTGATGATAGATAGCAATTCTGACAGGTGTGAGGTGATATCTCATGTGGTTTTAATTTGCATTTTTTGATGATTAGAGACATTGAGTATCTTTTCATATGTCTATTGGCCACCTGTATATCCTCTTTGGGGAAGTGTCTATTCAGGTCTTCTGCCTTTATTTTAATTGGATTGCTTATTGTTTTGGTGTTAGGTTGTGTGAGTTCTTTAAAAATTTTGCATATTAACTTCTTATCAGATAGATCATTGGGGAATACCTTGGAGAAATATCTTTAATATTTTTTGTTGTATTTATTTAATGAAGTTGAGTATCTTTTCAGATGCTTATTGGTTGTATTTTTCTGTGAATTATTGCTTTATAAAAATTGCTTAAGTTTTAATATGCAAATGCCTATAACTGAAGCCCTATAAGCTAGATCAGTAAAGAGTTTCCCAGAATTTTGGGAGGGGGTCACAAATGGGTTGCTTCAAGTAGCCTTGTAGAATCTTGCAAAGCTCTCTTCCTCTGCCCTCTTCTCCCTGGCTAATGCCTGTTGCCCTCAGACTTAAAGTGAACCTCACTTCTCTAACTCCACAGTACCCTTCCATGGATCTCTCAGGTCCAGGGCCAGGATGCTATCACCTGATATTCTAAGTCTTGCCATTTTTGGGGGTTATCAGAGTGGTGGTGTGTTCTGAGGTAACAGGGGAAGCACCAGGCTCTCCCCAGACCCATGGCACGTGTTGTTATCAGGATTCAGAAGGAACATTGCCCACAGGTGGTATTAAATTCTTTCAGGAAAGCAGCCATTTCCACTTCTTCTTTACCTTGTTTTCTCTCAAAATTCATGCATAATCCTCCAAACAACTACCTGTATAAGAAAAGGAAGTGTTTCAGGTTTGGAAACATTGCTATACTGTCTGGAATAGCCAGAAAACTGTAGACAGAACCCCAGCTTACCCAAATAATATAATTCTCAATTCCAAACCTGTGTTTCCTTTACTATGATTTTACATTTTCTCCTAAGAATAATGGACCCCCATGTCTAAGCTCTGTCCGTCACCCCGAACAGCCATTCTTTGACTATCCCTTGGGCCATCAGAATCCTAAGTGAAAGAGTGTGAGAAAGATGAGGGGGGCAAGGACTACAGGTGGGTCCATCCACTTGTCCCATGGGATGGGTGGTAGTGGTGGTGGGGGGAGTAAATCTAGAGAAAGGTGTCAGCAGGGACCTCCAAATCATGGAACCTAGGAGAGAAGACCCATTACCTGAAATTAGAAATGGTACTGGGTGGAAAAGTCATATATGTTATAAAAATCAATTTTTATTATAGAATTTCACTGCATAATGTCATTGAAATTATTAACCCTTCCCTCATTTTGCTCAGTTTAGACTTGATGAGTTATCGATAAAGAGAAGTTTATCCTAAGCTGGCAGAGAAGTCTGATTATGCTACAGGAATGCTTCATTTTATCACACATGATATAACAATCAGGCATTTGAAGCATAAATTCTTTCTCTCAATACATGTGTGGGTACATGTATGTGGGTATGTATATATATAAGTGTGCATGTACACATATAAGTGTGTGTGAATGCATATGTGCATATATTCACATACATGTATGCCCATGTGCACACACAGTAGGCAAACTCTACAATGACCCCAGAGATCCCGACCTCCTGATTTTCATGTAATTGTGTAATCAGTCTTCTCCCCTTGTATGTGGGCTGGACCTATGAACTCACTTCCAATGAATAGAGTATGGCAGAAGGATGCGATATCACTTGAGAATAGGTTACAAAATCACTGTGGTTTCTGTTTTGGACACCTTCTCTCTTGACTCTGGTCCACTCTGAGCTCCACCAGTGACCGTGTTGTGAGCTGGCCTACAGGAGGCCCATATGGCAAGGCTTCGATGTCTCTGGCCAACAGCCAGAGAGGACCCGAAGCCAGCCGATAGCCATGTGAGTCAGCACGTTTGAATGTAAAAATAAGTTCAACTCCTCTATCATAATACACAAGAATTTAGTCGGAGAATAACTCTGAAAAAGATTGTTACTAAACTACCACTTAATCTGAGTGTTGATTTAAAAAAATCATTTGTCAGAATACCATTAACCTAGTCAGTATATATTTTTCTTATCTTTTGAAAACCTTTAAAATTGTGCTATATATTGAAAAAATATATAATAAAAACAATAAAGGACTATTATTTTGTCAAATTTGAGTTATCTCAGGGCTCTCTTTGACATCTAAGACTCTTTCTAACCCAAGCATCTGAAACTGCTGAGATTTTCTTATTCATACTGCTCATAAAGTTTTAGGTAGGTACATTTTAGAATGAAGACTAAGTCTTGAGGTTTTTTTTTTTCTTCTGGGCTTTGGTTAGTTTTGCAATCACCATTAGAGGTGGCATCCAGGATTCTTGGGGACAGATTCCCTGTTGCTCCTACCTGCACAGAGTAGTGGCAGGGAGGGAGAGACTCCCAAACGAGCTCTGGGAAGCCTGTGTTTCCCTGTGTGGCCATCTCGAGCACTTTAAAGTGCTCTGCTCAGTGCATGATGGAGCTGTTTTAGATGACCTGACAGCCTTCCCTTATTTATTCACTCATTCTGTCAAGCACTGAAATTCACAGAGTTCCTACCACAAACCACACACTCCGCCAGGGACTGGGGCATATGAACAAGACACTCTTCAAGGAATGAGAATTAGAAAGCAAATAGTATGGGTTCTCATTGCTTTAAGCATAATTTAATTGTATTTGGTTCTGCTTGATATTGGCTGTCATTCAAATGGCTCATTAAGGATGTTCCTTTTATTTCCTTCCTTTTCTTTTTCCTCACTTTAATTTGCTTAGAGCCTGAAGTGTTTCAATTACCTTCACACATAATTCTAAACCGTCTTATTGACCACATTAACTGTGCTTTTTGCAGCCTTTATTCAGCTAGGAGGTTTTTATTAATTTTGTTTTCAAAACCACTTTTTCACACAAAGCAAATAGGAGAGAAAGACTCAATAATCATTTTAATTAGAGGTGCTGCATGTTGAAAAGTAGTTCAGAAGAAGTCATTTTCAGAAAAAATACAAAGGCATCGAGAGGTTTTTCCATTGCAAGTTTAATGTGCCTGGAGTTTTAAAACATCAACTTTTGTTCCATAAATCTATTTTAGATTAGAACAAAGAAAGAAAATTCGTTTGCTCAATTAGAGTACACTTTCTAAGCTTGGAAATTTCCTATAAATTTGGGTAGAAAAGATAGCATAACAGCTAATTTAGGCTCTGACCAATCATTTACCTTTTACCTAATGTTATGGATAATGCACTTAAGAAGCAGGAATCAAGCTGAAGGCCACCGAGTCCCTGCCACTTGAGTAGGTGATGGCTGTGGGTGGCTCTTGGAAGCAGGAACTATTTAAAAACAGGTGGGAGATAAGGGAGAGTGAGAGAGAATAGAACAAAAGTAGGAGGAGAAAGAGGAACGGGGAAGAAAAAGAGTAGAGTAGAAAGAAGAAGAGATGAGACAGAGGGTGAAGAAAAGAGTGAAGTCAAAAAAATTTGAGAAACAGGTGAGAGAGAAAGGAAAGAGAGAAGCAAAGAGAAGGGACACATTGTGAGTAGGGACTATGTGGCCTTTTGATCAGCCCCAGCTTTTGAAAACAGATGTAGTTCTTTGGGGGCACTGCTTTATTCCCGACCCTGTGCCCCAGGGAGGCTGATAGTCACGGATAATCACTCTCTACACTCCTGGTGTTAAGGGTGGGCATGAGATCCATGTCACAGTATGTGGAATAATTTCTCCTAGATGTTTCGAATTTTAACTAAGAGGCAAGGAGGGTCTGTTTCTTGTGGTGAAGCTGTGTGGTTTAAGGCCTAAAATTCTTGCTATGTGCTGCCTTAATACCTACTGGGAGGGCTTCAAATGACCCGACTGCAAAGTCCCCTCCCCACTCTGCTCCCACAGACAGGGTCCCCTAGACAAGCACTCCCCCTTATCAAACAGACTAAATACAATTGATGCTCATCCCCGAGTAGTAGGTTTAAGTTCCCTGCCAGCCCACAGAATTATTCAAGCAATCCAATCACATCCCTCTGTGGGAACCAAGGCACCCCACCCTCTTATTACTACAAAGCCTGCCTCCCACAGCTGCTGGCTATTCCCTCCAAAAGCCTCTGATTGTTCACTTTGTTCCAGAGTGCAACTCCTGTGTGGTCCTGCCTGGTACGCAGTGTCCTCCTTGGCTGGGTTGTGAGTACTGGTGACTGATAAACTGCTGCCAATATCTCATCTCCGCAGTGTCAGGTCTCATGCATTTGCTCATCCCCACAAGCCTATGGTGGGAATTCCTCCTTTACCAAGAAGTGAAGAGGAGATGATTTTAAAAAGCCTAGGATTTAAAATGAGAGCTGCCAGGCATGCTTCCAGCCTCTCGAAGGAGCTGGGCTGGGAGTACAAAGCCGGCACATGGTCACAGAATGAGGAGACCCAGAGAAGGAGACCTTAGGGCTGAGTTCCTGTCTCCAACCACCCCTGAGATTCTGCCTTTCCCACAGATTTTGCTCACATTCTGCCCTTTTACTTACTAGTTTGAGTAGAGTTTCTTTCCACCACTAACAGTTACCTCGGTGTTACTCGGTGAAACCAATCTTATTTAGTGGTCTTTATTTGAATTGAAACTAATAGCCTTTTTATTTATTAAGTATAAGTATATGTGACTTACGCATTCTGTTTAGGATGAGAGAGTGTAGAACAGGCATGGAAGACTAGTGGTAGTCTCACATCAGGAACAAGGGAAAAAAATTTTGAGGCGCTCTTTTTTGGGAGCTTGCCTGCGCCTTTCCCTGTCCCTTCTCCTTTTTGCTCAAGTAAGTTACCTTTGCCTTTCTCTCTCCTCCAAGGAGCTCCAAGGGCCCTTCTTTTGCTTCTGGAACTTGTTTCCGTAGCCTACACAGCCCTGCTGGTTCACTTCTGCTACCTCTGTGACTTTTTAAGTAAACTTTCTCTTATAATTCAAAAAAAATTCTTTTTTTCAAGATACAAAAGGCATATTCCGTGGCGGGATAGGAAGACGTTACCTTCCTAAAAATCACCCCTGTTAAGAAAATCAAGTATTAAGAAATTCAGTATTACCTATCAAGTAGTATTTATATTTAAAAGCACTAAAAATCTTCTTGAAGGCCTATAGTTATTCTGTCTAGAAAAGTTTATATGCTGGTGATCTTTAAAATGTTTTTTATTGAGGGTAAATTTGCATGACATGGAAATTAACCATTTTAAATTGTACAATTGTACAACTCAGTGGCATTTAGTACAATTAACAATGTTGTGCAACCAGTACCTCTATCTAGTTGCAAAGCGCTTTTATCGCCCCAAAGAAGACCCTTTACCTGCTGTGAGATTGTTCTCCATTCCTCCCTTCTCCCGACACTGGCAATTACTAATCTGCTGTGTATGTCTACGGATTTACCTGTTCTTTTACTTAGAATGCTTTTGAGGTTCTGATGTGTTTTAGTATATATCAGTAATTTGTTCCCCTTTAGGGCTGAATAATATTCCATTGCATGGATGGACCACATTTTGTTTACCCATTCATCCATCGATGAACACTTGGGCTGTTTCTACTTTTCGGCTCTTGAGAACAGTGCTGCTGCATGCATTAATTTACAACTCTTTTTTGGATACTTGTTTCAGTACTTTTAGGTATACAACTAAGAGTTGAATTAGTGGGTCATATGGTAATTCTATGTGTAACTTTTTGGGGAGCCCCCAAGCTGTTTTCTATAGTGGCCACACCATTTTACTTCTACCAGCAAAGTGTGAGGGTTTGAATTTCTCTACTGCTTGCCAACAACCCATTAGGGTTTCAATTTGCATGTACTTAACAACTAATGGTTGAGCGTCTTTTCACGTGCTTGTTAACTATTGACTATCTTTTTTTGAGAAATGCCTGTTTCTTCAAAAAAGGTATTTCTTCAAAATACCTTTGCTCATTTTAAAATTATTTTGTTAGTCTTTTGGTTGTTGAGTTGTAAGAGTTCTTTACATATTTTGAATGCTAGATGGTTGTCATATATGTGAATTGCAAGTATTTTCTCCCATTCTATAGGTTGTCTTTATAACGTGATGATTTTTCACAGGTTGTTTTTACCCCTTCTCTAGTAGTGCTAACTAAAATCTATCCTACAAGAATTATTATTTGAGTATTATTTTTTCTACCTTATTTATATAATGAGAGTGTTGGTTAAAGAGCCCGTGAATTAGAGCAGGGTCTGCATGAACCATCTTCCTGGTGAAAGTTTTTGACCTAAAGAGAGGTATCTAAACTTAAGTGCACCTCACAGCCCTAGCCACAACTGTTGGTCTGCCACATAAACCAGGCCAATCAGCATCCTTCCCTAGAACCTCCCCATTATCTTATCACTAAGTCGTTAGTGTATGAGCCTAGAAGTTGCCACCAGCCATATTTAAATACACACGTCATTTGTTGGGTCTACATCCTGCCCACACTGACCCTGATTTTTACTGTAACCCTTACCTAGAGCTTGTGTCTACTGGCCTCCCTGCCTGACCCCCAATGCCCAGACTAAGAACTAATAGGAAAAATGGAAATTGTTTCTGGTACAATTGTTTTCTATCTAAAAATTTACATTAAAACTACTGGAGAGATGCCAAGAGCTTGAGGTACAGCTGCATTTTGTGAATTAATTTAAACATCATAACCCTGTTTGCATTTTCTGTTATTGGAATGAATGTTACAAAAAGAACATTTACTAAAAGGAATGTGTTGTGTAATTTAATGTATGATAAATGTAGGTGGTCTAAAACTATTTTTACTGCATTCCCACTTTTGCTCATAAACTTTTAAAATACTGTCACTAAAGTGTGAGTATCACTTGACAAAAGGAAGTCAACTAAGCCTTTTATATGACATTACTTTAAATAATCTTTTCTATATTTTCTAAGTCAGTTTGTATAGTGGTCTAATAGTTAATCCATCTACCTATTGTAATATTAGGTGGTGAAAATGTCATGCATCCTGTCTTGGGAGTAATTACATACATTCCTTTTCAATTTTCTTTTGTTGACTTTTGATCTATTTTGTATCATAGCTTTAGTAACTGGGATGTCTTTTGGGTGAAGAAAATCCCCTATTTCCGATCTTTGCCATTTACAAATTAATGACTCAAAGTACTACATGTGCACTCCCATAATTGTTTATCTTGGTGTGGCCCATGCTGAAAATTATTTCTACTATCAAAATTATTCTGTTCTTTGACATGATCTCTTGGTATTTTTTTTTGTTCTGTTTCTCTAAAAATTCAGGAATTGCCTGTCGGAAGTCTCTTGACAAGAAAATTTACCAAAAACATTATTGGATTGGCAAACTTGACATTTCCTTGCAAAGAAATTGTAGCTTCCCTAGATTAACTTCTTCCCCTGCAGCGATTTTTTCCTCTCACCTCATTTTTTTCATGTACTATTCCTATTTGAATCAACTATTTTTTATTAACTTCATTTTGTTACTTAGATATGGATCACACCTAAACTGTATAGCTATGGTAACATAACAAGTTCATACTTTTATTGAGAACATTTAAGAAACTTCATTTAACTGGTGGAATGGCCCTGCGGCTCTTGACTGGCGTTCTGCAGAAGAGACACCCATTGGGAAATCATAAAGTCTGTTTTTTCCCAGGGAAGCTTCTGAGCCCTGGATCATATGTTATTTATCTATAAATGATACTGGCTGTTACTTCCAATAACCCAGAGTGTAAGTCCCTCTGATTCATCATGTGCAGAACCACTAGCAGACTCATTGGCAATGATAGGTGGTAACTTTGGAGTAAAAGTAATGTTATCAGGATACTAAACTCTACTGGCTTAAACAGTAAAGAAATGTCCTGCCTCCACTAATAAGAAGTCCCACGGGAGAGCAGTTCTAGTGTCCACAGAGTCAGTGCCAGAGCTTAGATCTCTGTTAGTTTTGAATCCTACACTCCTCTAAGTTGGCTTTCTTTCCAGGTTGCCTTTCGCCATCATTACAAGACAGTGGTAGCAGTTCCAGGTTTCACATTCTGACACATCACTATTGAGAGGAAGAAGGACCTACCTTCCATGGTCACCTTCCTACTATAGGGGAAACCTTTCCTGAGACCTTTCCCTGAATGCTTCCCTTCATGTAGCCTTGGCCTGAATGAAGTCACATGCCCACCTGTAACCAATCACTGGCAAGGGAGTGGTTATTGCTTTGATTTGTAGACAATCCAGATCTACTCAGACGTGCTATACCAGGTTGTCCTGCTAGGTGGACGCTGCCTCACTCAGCAAGGAGGCTGAGAGTCCACATATGTCTGCCTGTGACTCTCATGGTCCCTCAGCTAAAGTTCTACACCACCCGCCAGGCTGCTCTCCTTCCACTAGGACAGGCTCCTCACCTGGCTTGAAATCTGGTACTGCACCCAGGTATCCTCCCACCCACAATGAGCCTTGGGATGCTCTGGAAATGTGCTGGAGACCCTGAACCCCCGTTGTGGGACCCCTCCATGCACGAACATCTCCTCTACCCACTTGGGCTGGGACGCTCATGCCTTCCTCAACACCACAGACAGACTGCTTACCCAGCAACAGTCTGTTCCGTCAAGAGTTAAAAATTTGCTCAGATTTTTATAGCAGTCTATTTAAAGGAGAAAGTTAATATGCACATAGCTGTGTACAAATTTTTTTTTAAAGCTGTAAAATATTTTTCCCCATTGACACAGAGAAGGAGTTGTCTGAATAGACAGCTGTGACAGTACATGCACACTTCTGCTACAGTGCGCACGGCTAGTAAGTGTGGCTTCATAAATTTAAAAAAATCTATCTATAACTATTCCCCCACCCCATCAAGAGTATGTCAAGTTACAGACACAGAAAATGGCAAGTTTAAATGACATTTTAAATTTTAAAACTGTGAAAAATCAAAAACATAAAAATAAGAATCTGGCTTTGTTTAGCCAGAAATTAATTTAAAGTAGAATAGTTGTGCTTTTTAAGAGTTAATGTCATGGTACTTCTGACCAGTTCTTACCACAATTACATCATTCTTGCCACTACTTAGGGGCAACTTAGACTGACATAAACCTTTTATGTTGCTGTATTAGCTACAGGATTTGCACAGCTGCTCGCTTTACAGATTTCACAACTGAGGCAGGAAGAGTTAAGTAACTGGTCAGTTAATCAGAGGGACAGGCAGGACCCACCCCCATGCTCTTACACTCCCTAGTGTGCACTGGTCTGGGGGAGATAAACATATGATGGCAGCATTGGAGGAGAAAACTGGGAGTAAACATAAAGGAGAATGGATTTATGAATCATCTGTCCTATGGAAATTAAACAGTTGTTAAAGAATGATGCAACTGAGCAACATTTACTGATGAGGAAAGACATTTAATTTATCACACAGTGTTTGCTGTAAAAACTGAGTCAGGACCACAGAAAAGTTATAAAGACACTGTTGGTACAAAGCTATAAATGCCCAAAGCAGGACTGGGAAGATTCCAGGCAAACTGACCACAGTGTCAGTCTGGTGAGGAAAGCAGAATTTGGTATTTGAGGAGAGGGACATCATGGAATGGAGGAACAGCAGGGAAAGTCAGCACAGACAAGAAAGGGAAGAAGGTCGGACAGGACAGCTGAGTGAGAGCAAAGCCCAGAAGTCCATGCTGCCCAGAGGATGGGGGCGGATCCCGAAGACCAGAGGCTGGGGGCTCTCTCGTCTCAGCTCCACGCAGGAAAGTCAGCTGCCCAGGACAGCTCCAGGGTGATATCAGGCATACTGGGACCAAGTATGTTTGCTTGGGTCCCTGATCTTTTCAGGTTTAACAGACACCCTCTGCTGACTACTTCACACGAGGTACATGCTAGACAGAACTCAGGTACATGGAGCATCCTTTACTAGATGAAAAATCTCGAGGGGGTCCGAGAGATTCAGAGGTCCCTTTTGGAGCTTCTGTTGGGCATTGTCTATCCCCAGTCATGAATGGGCCTCTCAGAACATCCTGATCTGGTTTCTGTTTAACTGCCTTCAGAAGAAGCTCAGAAATCTCCATCACATTCTAGGAGGGTAGCTGATGCTGGGGTTGCACACAGGAATGAGGCTCAGCCCTTGGGCTGGGGAGGTGAGTGGCCAGGGTGAATCTGCTAGTTCAGTGATGTTCAACTGGGGTGCCACAAGAATTTTAAAACATGTAATACCTGTTTAGTCAGGGGCACTGACCTCTTTTCCCTTCAATTGTCAAATAAAAACATGAAGATAGCCATTCCAACAATAGCTGTCCAATGTAAATGAATCAAAATTATACCTCTTTTTTTGGCAGACTGGTGAAAAATATAATGTGTAATTTTTGGGTGTTTCACAAAATCTTAGTGTAATTAGTTTATGTGTGCCATGAGATGAAAAAGATTAAAATGGCTGTGCTGGTCTGCTGTCTGTGAACCTTGCATCACTCTACTTGAGAGGCCATCTTATTCCTTCGCTCATGAGTGAGGACCGACATGCATAATGCAGAGCTCACTAGGTAAGGACAGGAGACTTGAACCCCTTCTGTTGGAATGGCTTCCTCTGTTTCCATACTAGTCACCATATGGCATTACTTGCTATCCTACGGTATCATTGGTCTCCCTGCTAGACTCGAACTGCACAATGGCCACACCTGATGCCAAGCAGCCCAGACCCTGAGCCCAGGGTCAGAGGGAAGGTTCAGCCTGGCCCTCAGGGGTAGCTCTCTCTAATTGGTCACAACATCCAGAGAGTTGGGAGTGCCCTTGGGCTTGGGCAGAGGCGGAGGTCCTCTATAGCTTGGAGTCTCTGTAGCTATCCTCAGGGTGGTTCCGGCCTGGGAGAGGACAGGGCCCTAGGTCTTCTCCCAAAATGGCATGATGGTTGTGCTCACAAGGTTTTATTTCTTAGCAAATTCACCATTGGGTTTCAGCGGTCTTGAGCATTTTCCTAAACTAATCCGGTTATTAAGCAAATGCCAAAGACTTTTGGGGTAAAATTTGGAGACTTATGGAAGTTAGGAACTTAATGCAATTAAAATGGAAATGATTTTATGGAGAAGAAAGTCAACTGGAATTTTGATTGGGGTTGCATTAAATTTAGAGGTTAATTTAGGAAATATTCAGATCAGTATAAATGATTAAGTCTTCCCATCCAGGTGCAGGAACAGGAAATGTTAGTCTTTTTGTTAAGATCAATATCTCAGAGGGCAAGTTCATGTTTTTGTCCCTCTCCCCCTTTTTTAAAAATTAAGGCTGACTTGGCTATTTGTGATTAAGTACGTAATATTGGGCATAGTCTGTGGCTGGGTTTGCACTTGATCTTAATTAGGGTAAGGTTTCTGTAGCAATTTAAGTGGTGGCACATCATTCTAATATAGTTGGTGAATCCTTTAAGTATGGATTTTTTTTTACTTGGTGATTAAAAACAAACTTCTAGCAAACTTGTTTTTTATATTTATTCTTCTTGAACAATAGATGATGGCTCCATTATAATTTCTTTAGGCAAAGAATATTAATTTATGAGGAAAAAATCCAAGTAGTTCAATGTCTCATAAAAATGGCACATCTTAGGGATAAAGTAACCTGAGTTCATCATGTCATTGTACCTCAGTATTATTCTCCCAGGTGTGTTGGGTGTGAGTGTGTTACACAGGAAAGTTGAGTAAAGGCAGCTCTGACCAGTGTGACTGGGTTGTTTGGGTGTCATCCCGCAAAACAAAAGGTCATCGATTTGACTCCTGGTTAGGGCACATGCCTGGGTTGCCAGTTCAGTATTCTTTCCCTTTCTCTCTCCTTTCCTCTCTCTCTAAAATTAAATAAACAAAACCTTTGAAAGACAGGTTTTACCAAGGTACTCTGCAGGCTGGTTCAGCATGCACTTCCATGCTTTCTTTCTTTTCCTTTCTCCCCTAACTTCATCCCCACAGTCATATTCTCTCTCTCTCTCTCTCTCTCTCTCTCTCTCTCTCATTCTCATTTCCCCCCTTCTTTTCTGCAGATCCCCTGCCTGCCATGGCTGCTTCCACCACCACATCAGCGCAGGGCAGTTCCCTAGCCCCTGCTCATTTATTCTACTTCATCAACACCACTCTTTCTTGCCACTTGTGCCTGTTCTCTAATCTGGAATCCTTGCCTCTATCAAGAGGAGGCTTTTCCTAAATTGCGTGACCTCATTTCCCTGCTGCCTCCACAAGACCCCCTGCGAAGCCGGCAGCTCCTGCCAAATCTCCCCAGGACTCCTCTCAGTGACATACCCAGTGAAGCTTTGTTTAGGGTTCCCGAGAAATGAGTCACTTGAACTCTCTCTGTTTAGGGAAAGCTCCTGCTCTGAACTGAAGTCTGCAAACCCGAACTGAGACTTTCATTGTTTCCTCTCCTTGATCCTTTTGCTTTGGATCCAATAGACCATCTCCTTGTTCTATCTGTTCCAGCTGAAGGCAGAGTCTGCCAGAAATCTGTCTGGGCACGATTCCCTTGATGCTGTGTTGCTATATCTTGCAGGGGGGAAAATGGCAAGGTTTTGAGTAGTGGAGGCTGGTAGTGGCTCCCACGTTTATTCTGTTTCTCACCCTTTGATGCCCTGGAACCTTTTGCTTCTCTGCCCTCTGTCTGCTATTTTGTTTTCCTCCAAACCCCCATTAAGCACAGACTCTCAGCCTTATGCTGGGAGATGGCGGGGTAGGGGTGGGGGAGTACAGAATATCTCAGAGTCTCTGAAGGTGGGAAAGAATTTAAAAACACATTTTTACTATTATAAGATAATTGTATATTTTAATAAAAACAAAGGAAGGTTTTGCTCTTTTTAAAAGGTATGCTCAAGTGACTTCATTTTGTCATATCGATTAACTGCACAATTATTTAAAGATAACTTCTTTCTCAAAACAAGGCTAATCATGCTTCTGTCAAGTATAAACTTCTTAACTGGGTTTGCATTTATTGCAAAATAGATAATCCTTACTGTGCTATTAAAAGACACCCCCCACACAATATGACTTCAACATAATTTTCAACATATTCCTATATACTAACTTAATTTTGTTAAGTATAACATTTTAAAGCTAATGAACTTTTCCTCACTCTAATTGTCCTCTGTGTATGCCTGCTTTTGGCATCACCACTTTCAATGACATTTTCTCTTCTTTCTTAACTTCTTTTAATAGCAAATGAAATACATGTGTATGTAGAGAGAATATCTTGCTAATCTTATTTTGTCTATCTCTCTCTGTATTTTTCCTAGAGTTCTACAACAAATCTCAAATATATCATTTTATCTTTGGTATGCAATTGTAAGAGAGAAAGGTTTTTAAAAATTTATTTTTTAAAGATTTTATTTATTTATTTTTGGAGAGAGGGGAAGGGAAGGAGGAAGAGAGAGAGAGAAATGTCAATGTGTGGTTGCCTCTCATGCACCCTTACTGGGGACCTGGCCCGCAACCCAGGCATGTGCCCTGACTGGGAGCCAAACCAGCGACCCTTTGGTTCTCACGCCGGCACTCAACCACTGAACTACACCAGTCGGGGCAATTTTTAAAAATTTAAACATAACCACAAAGCTATTTAAACTAAATAATTTTAATAATTGCTTAATATTGTCTAAAATTCATTCCACGTCAAATTTCCTCAACTGCCTTAAAAATGACTTTTTACCATTAATGTGTTTCAAGTGGAATCCAAGCGAAGTCCGCAATTAGTTTCTTAAGTCTATTTAATCTATTTCCACTTACCCCCTCCCCCATGTTAACATCCCTTTGGCGTTGACTAAACCAGCTCATTAGCCCTGTTTAATATCCTCTCTTCTGCATTGGTTTGCTTGCTTACTCATGGTACTAGTTATCTTGTGCTTCCCTCCTCTGTATTCTCCCACCAGTTGGGAGACAGAGCTGATCAGAGGCTTGATTTAGATTCCAGTGCATTTTTATTTGTAGGGTGAAATATTTTATAGATGGCACTATAAAGAAATACTTAATTACACCATTCAGGGGATCCACAGTCACTTCTATCCTATCTTGGTGATAGTAAGGATACTGAGAAAATACTTGCAAGTTATATCTGCAATAAGGGGTCAATATTCAAAATATATAAAGAGCTCACCTAACTCAATAACAACAACATCAACAAACCTCCCAACAATTTAATTAAAATGTGGGCAGAGGGGCTAAACAGACATTTTTTTCAAAGAAGACAGACAAAGTCAACATGAAAAGGTGCTCAATTTCACTAATCATCGGGGGGATGGAAATCAAAATCGCAATGAGCACCTCACATCTGATGGAATGGCTATCATCAAAAAGACAAGAGAAAACAGATGCTGGCAAGGATGTGGAGAAAAAGAGCCCTTGCAATTTTGGGGAAATATAAATTGGTATAGCCACCATGTAAAACATTATAGAGATTCCTCAAAAAATTAAAAATAGAATGATCTGATCCAGCAATCTTAGTTCTGGGCATATTATTTAAAAGAAATGAAAACAATGTTGAAGGCATATGTGTTCTTTCATATTCATGAAGGCCAATGTATAGAAACAACCTAAGTGTTGGTCAGCAGATGAATAAATATGTGATATAGACATATATCCATCCATCCATACACACACACAATGAAATATTATTCAACCATGAGAAAGAAGGAAACTTGCCATTTGTGACAGCACAGATGTACCCTGAGGACATTATGCTAAGTGAAATAAGCCAGACAGAGAAAGAGAAATACTGCATGGTATCACTTATATTTGGAATCTATAAAGAGAGTCAGCCTCATAGAAACAGAGAGCAGGAAAACAGTTACCATGAGCTGGGGACGGAGGCGGAGAAGGGGTTAGGGAAATAGGAAGAGGTTGGTAAAAGGGTACCAGCTTTTAGATATAAGATGAATGAGGTCTAAGGATTTAATGTATAGCATGATGACTATAGTTGATAGTATTGTATTGTGTAATTGAAATTTGCTGAGAGAGTAGAGCTTAAATATTCTCACCAAGGAAAAAAAGATAAACATGTGAGGTAATGTATATGTTCATTAACTCGGTGAGAAGGATCCTTTCAAAATGTCTACTTACATCAAATCATCATGATGTATACTTTAAATGTTGTACAATTTCATATGTCAATCATACCTCAATAAAGCTAAAAAGAGACTCACTGAGAGAACACATTCAAAGTTACAGCATCACACAGGGAAAGAAGGAGTTAAGGAGTTTCTAGGTTTTGAGTAGAAAAGGTGATAGATATTATATCTTTCCCTAGTAATAACATTTTTAACAGTGGCACTCAGACATCTACAATTTCTGTTGACCTCTGATATGTGACATTGTTCTCAAATTAAATCAAGATTATTTAGTTATATAGGGATAAAAGAATCTTGATTTGTTTGAGAAACACATTTGAAAAAGTTATGATGAACTCTAATGGGAAACACACTTGTATAGAAGCCTGGGCATAAGGTTGAAATTGATCATCACATTGTTTGTTTAGAAAAGAAAACATAACATTCAAAGAATATGTTGGAAGCATTGGGTTTCTTCACATAAGAACACACACATTGAAAATGATGAGGCTTGGATAAAGCCTATATTACAGACTATTTTTTCCTTTACTTAAAAGTGTTGAACTTTAAAAATATGCATGTATCTTGAATATACTAAAAATCAGAATATTTTGGCATGTGGATACTTTGTAGAAAAAAGAAAAAAGAAACTTTTTAATTAATAATACTAATGACTAGACTTTGAAAATAATTCTATAAATGGAAGAATGACATGACAGGCAATTTACAGCTGGCCAAATATGTAGATTTTAGGCAGCAGCCTATCGTTGCTCGCCTGGGTGGTCTCCCACTTCCCAGAAGAGGGAATTGCTGAGCTTGTAATAGAGTTGGGAGCACTCTGCACCTAAGGGGCCTTTGTGTGTGGGGCGGGTGGAGGGACGGGAAACAACTTTTTAAAAAGTCATAGAAGGGGGTCAAAAAATCATAGAAGAAACCTTGTGAGTTACATAAACCAACCTACTTACCCCCAAGAAAAACCACACCTAAATTCTTCCAGACAGATTAGAATCTTTCCTATTTCTAAAGACCTCCTGAGAAGGAGTTTCCATTTCCTTACTTTAGTGTTTAACAGACTTCCTTTTCAAGCATACTGCTCTTTTGCGTATGTTAAATCTTTGATAATACTGCCAAGACTTTTATTTATTCTTATAATATCCTCCGTAGAGCAGGGGGATAGCTGAATGGGCTTGCTTCAGGAACTCCGTCTGTCCTTCACTCCCCCTTGGCACTCTCTATTCCACACTTATGATTTCCACACCTTTAAGGTAGGAATTGCATGGATTTGGGGGGATCAAGCAGATAATACATAGGTTGGGGTAAAAGTAGGCTTACAGTTGTGAGTGTGCAACACAAAGTTTATTCTTATAGTACTATTCATTAATTACTGTATTCTTTTCCATATTAACAACTATAAACCTACTTTTGCCCAACCCTGTATACCTTGTAGGATTTAAGACTGTAGGGAGAGGTGGCAAAGTGGAGAACCAATGCTACTCTCAATGAAGGCATTTAATTATATATTCATTAAATGCACTGATTAGGCCAAACCAAATATGACTTAGGGGCCCACTTGCCTTCTTACTTTAGGCTCTTCCTAACAGGGTAGGATGTGATAGCCAGGTTGCATTTGCCAGTTTCTACAAATGAAGACCCAAAGCTTAGTTGAGCTGTGATTAAAAAGATGCTTCTTGTCTGTATTCTCTAGTACAATAAGAACTCTTATGATAAAATAATTTCTTCTGGACACATACAATCTGCAGGAGGTTTTAACCTGTATGCATTAGCTCCAACAAGGCCCCTAATGATTCTTGTTTCCTGGCATTCATGCCCTGTGTGTTAGCCCTGTGTGAACAGCAGTGTGAAGAGATTGTGTGTGACATCCAGTGTTAAGGCACCTAAATCACTGCAGCATTCACCTCTGTCTCTTGTTTCACTTGCACTGGAGAGAGCCAGCGCCATGCTGGGCAGACACACAAACTGCCCCGTGCAGGGGCCCTGAGGCTTGCGACCAGTCGCCAGCCCCAATTTGCTAGTCTCATGAGTGAGCTGCCTTGGAAGTGGATTCTCCAGACCCAGTCAAGTCTTCGGGTGCCCTTGGACCAGCCAGTCTCTGACTGCAACTGAAGGAGAAACTCTGAGAATTGCCCTCAAAAGCCCTCCCTGAGTTATGGACCAACAGAAACTTGAGATGTAATAACCACTTGTGATTGTTTTAAACCATTAAGTTTTAGAGTTGATTTGTTAGGCAGCATGGATGACATGACAAGTAGAGTAGATAGCTTCAGAGTCATACATCACTTAGAGCGAGTAGAACAATCGACACTGGTCACCCTTTCCTCCCACTTTCTTTAAAAAAATGTCCAGCTTTGTTGGGATATAGTTAACATAGAACAAAGTGTAATATTAAGGTGTAGAACATTAATATTACAAAACACATGATTTGATATACGTATGTACACTGTGAAATAATTACCCACCCCGGTAATGTCAGTTACTGTAATCATCACCTCCTCTCAGTTTCTGTGGCAGTGGGCAGGGCGATACTGAGTTCTTCATCGGGAATGTGGAGTTGGGGATAATGTCGAAAGCTGGGTGACTTTACACGGATAGGTGCCATAGATTTTGCATGCCGCATTGGCTTTTACTGATCATGCGACAGCAG
The DNA here is from genome assembly GCA_004024845.1 of Tonatia bakeri. Classification (NCBI taxonomy): domain Eukaryota; kingdom Metazoa; phylum Chordata; class Mammalia; order Chiroptera; family Phyllostomidae; genus Tonatia; species Tonatia bakeri. Next base: position 19,181 of record PVIA01007044.1, read on the forward strand.
CTCATATTCACTGAACGTTTGCTATGTGACAGCACTATGTTGATAGCTCCATCTGAGTTACCATCATGTAATTCCCACAATAACCCTAAGAAGTAGCTATTATTATTATACTTTGCCTGCTTACTGTAAGAAAATTCTTAAGGAGCTGATGAAGCTGATGTCCAAAGAGTGATGATTTGAAAAAATGCCACAAAATTTCCCTGATCCCAAATATCTCTACAAATAAGATATTACCGCTACTTCAATTTCATGACTGTGCACCTTAAATATTTCTCAAAGTTACCTGTAAACAGGGTACTCAGTCAAGTAATGAGTACATGTTTAGCAGGCATGGTTTGTAGCCCCTGCCAGTGACAGCTACAGTGTAGCATTGGCCCGTGAGACACGATCTCCAAGACCTAGCTTTCCAAAGAGCTAGACGGAGGGCTGACCAAGGGTCACCTAACAGCCATACCTGCCTGCACTGGGACCATACTTCCCATGACATGTTCCTGGTCAGTGACTACAGTGACTGAGTGTGGCAGGGTCACTCATGCAGGTCACAGGACTCTTATGAAGGATGACTCCCTAATGGCCTTGCTGAAATTTCTTAAAACTGCACCTCAGTCTGAAACACTTCTACCATCCTTTTTCCTTGCCTTTCTTATGTACCACAGGTCTGACCTACCATATGGTCTAGTCAGCATCCTTGTCCCCCTGTCCCTTCCCCTGTTCCACTCACAGGTGTTGCTACCCCTAATAAATGTCTTGCATAGCCAGTCCTATCTTGGGACATGACTCTCAGAAGGCCTGGACTAACACTTACTGGTAGTACATGAAACATCTGTGATCACAGTGTGATAAGAATGTGGCTCGAGTAAGGCTAAGAGGATCTGAGAGGATTGAAAAGATAAGCAATCTATTACATAATTTTGGTTAAGCGAAAGCTGGTGCTGTACAGAATCAGATACAGTATTATTTGTGGGGAGGTTAAGTGGAGACTATTCATTTTGACTGGTGAAGTTAGGTAGATATATTCCTGACATGGAGCAGGCACGTTAGCTGCCCTGCATCACCGCCCTTAGCCCACCCCTGATTTTAACTGCAGCGTGGGGGGAGGGGACATCCTGTATGAGCTCAGACTCATGCCTCACGCCAACAACATCCCACCTGAAGCTCATGCAAGCAGTAGGGTTGCCAGATTTAGAAAGAATAACTCTCAATCAGCGGAGGACCGTAACTGAGCATCAACACCCAGCACACGTCTGCCCTTCCAGTGGACAGTGTGGGTATTCTGTTTCTTGCAGGTCCCTGCAGTGTGGAGTCTATTTCCTACAGGTGCAATCTCATTAACAAACACCTCTCCTTTTCCCCTTCTCCGCCTGCCTGCTCCTTCGCTCCTGCTTCCTGTGATTGCTCTTCCAATAAATCTGGTGTTGTGTCTTAGTATCTACATTTGGGGGAGTCTAAATGAAGATGACATTTTCATGGATAGAGACAAGTATAAACAACCCCTTTCCCCTAAATAATTACAGATAGCCAGAAATTTTAAGAATTAGTTTTAAGTCATACATGGGTCCTTAATTACTTGAAGATATAATTTTAGATTCTAAGTAAATAAAAAAGTAGATAATTTACATTTCAGGAAGGGATGTTTTACTTGTTTGGCTGTGAACAAAAGAAAGCACTTGCTTATAGTAAAAAAAAATTGTCATGAAACAGTAACCATCAATATGTATGAAGAGAACAATCAAAGCCAATCAAATTTATTTTCTAGTTTGTTTAATTTAAAGGTAATAAGAGATTTGTTCAAAGAAGCAATAAAAACACAGTTTGTACAAGGATATCTGCAGATTATTAGTTCTCAAGTCCTTCTGGTCATCAGTCCAAATACTGTGATACTCTTTAAGAGTTACATCCCTTTTTGGCAGTGTTCTGCATTTCATCAACCACAGATTTCAAGTACCTTTAGACTGTGAGAGGTTCTGCATAAAACAATCAATCATCCCCTTTTGACTGTTTGGCAGAAACAGCCAATGACTTGTCCTGTCATGAACTGAATTCATCTATATTCATGAGGCACAGAGAAACACCTCATTGTTTCATATTGTTTTGTTATTTTAGAATAAATCATAAAGACACCATCCTACCCATAGTTGGTAAAGAAATATTTGTCCTATGATCCTCACCTTTGTGGTTTGCAGTGTTTTAACTTGCACAGTGCGGCTCACATTATGTTATTTTTTTTTTGTAGTAAGTTGTAACTTTACTTTAAAGCACCATGTCTATGTTACCTCCTACAAGCAAAAAACTGGAAACATATAAAAACTGAAATGACATGTGTCCTAAGTTAGAGTTCTTTAATTTTCATAGACTGAGGGACTCCTGGAAGAATGACAGATTTCATACAGATAGACATTGTTCAAGCTCCCAAATTCCATCAATCCTAACCTTTTCAGTCCTTCATTGATTTGTGCAGAACCTTCCAAGCATCAGTTGTGATTGCCAGATTTTGTACTCTTCCAGGCTGTCTGTGTGAACCTCAGTGAGAACAACAACAGCACAAGCAGGGCGATGACAACTTGCTGAGAAAGTGATTTTTAACACCTTTGATAAACAGAAAAAAAGATGAATATTTATATTTAAAGTCACCTAAATTTCTCACTTTGTCTGCCTTTCTTAATTGGTATAATTGTATGCTGGAAACATATTATAAAATTAGGGGAAATAAAACACAGAGACAACAAATCTCACTGACATAAAAGCCATTGAACATCCTTGATCACCACCAATGTGGTTCTCAGGAAAGACTGTCTATTGGATCTTCTCTAAGAGTAATGTTTCCAGCAACAAGACTTGAGTCAAGCATTCTCTGCCTTGGAGTCTAACAGTGGCTATTTGTTTAGGTGGCACAATGCCTGTTTAGAACTTAGTCAACCTCTTGCCTTAGGGATCAACAATATTTAAAAGGACAAATGGTAATGTAAATGTGGCTCCATACACGGTTGGAATCAGACTATTTTGGTCTGAATCCTGGCCCTTGGCCATGATACCTGGTAAAACTCAGCCAATTTATTTGGCTTTTTAACTTTAGATTTTCTCATCTGTATAATATAGAAGATAGTGTTTTTTCACTATTATAAGAATATGTGCTAGGCATAGAGTATGAATGAATCTATTGATTTTACTATTACTATTCTTTATTAGTAGTATGAGTATTAGTTGGTATGCTTAGCTGCAAAGAATAGAACCCACCCATCTGTCTAAGCTAGATTGAACAGAAAAGATACTGGTTAAAGGAGACGGAGAGGTTCATAGATCTGGAGGGAGAAGGGACAGAGAATCATATTTGAAAGTGACTACACATGACAGTTGTAGGGACTACTGAGGCACACAGAAACTGGAGTTCACCCAGGAGCTATAAAAACTATGGGGCCTGATGCAAATGAAACTATGGGGCTACTTGTTAAAAAACTGGAGAAATTTCCACTAAGAAATTAAAATATAGAGTTCTTTCCTTATTTTGCAGTCTCTTTCACAACTTGATATGGTGTTTTTAATTTTCTATTTCATGTTATTCTAGGAAAACTAAAATTTAAACACTTTAGTATGAATTTTTCATTCACCTTTATGTTGTATGATGTCCATCTAAAAATAAGTATAAGATCACTTAACTTACATGCAGAATTATCAAAGTCACACAATTTATGTATCATAGATTGTACATGCATTATGCATTTCATTCTTACCAGAGAGTAAAAACCTGCACAAAATGAACTCAACTGTTTTAATTTCACTCCTTGATACATGGGCATTCTACCAACACTCTCTACCTTTGGTATGCTGATGAGCAGGGGGAAACTGAGAAAAGATGTGGCTGTCCTTAACTTTCCTTCTGTGTCATCATTTTCAGTGTAAGAGATGGGCTACTACAGAGGAGTGACAGGAGTAAGGGAAGCTTATGGTACGATTGTGTGTCTTAGAATGACATTTTTTTTTATGTGTTGAAAGCAAGTTCCAGTTTAAATGGGGAAGTGTAGCCTCTGGGGGCTGTCAGTGCCCTCACCCCTATTACTTTGTAGTAGACATTAACGCGTTTACTTTGTACTCCCTTGGAGCCTTACTGAACTCCCACACATCGTGGGTCTACTGCAATGCTGTGTTCATGGGTCGGTACATGCTATGTGCAAGCGGGAGGAGAGAATATGGGGCAGACATGCATATTGTGCAAATTATTACAATTAGCATAATCTGGTTGGGGTATGTGGTGGAAGATTTTATTTTTAACTGAGAAAGGCATATACTCTACTGTTTGGATATTCTTTTCCAAGGAAGTAAATGCTACTACCAGAAAATGCAACTGCACAAAGAAACGTACTCACAGGCTGCATGAGACTAAGCAGAAGAAACTTGTGTATAAATTCATCTTTGTCCTATTAGGTGCAAAGAGCCCAAGGACAGGAGTCACATGATATCGTATTTTGCATCATGATGACCAAGAACAACAAGAAAGAAATCTCTGTTGGAAACAGTTTCAGGAGTCTGAGCTATCTATCTGTGTTACTGCTGCAAACTCAACTTGATAGAGAGCTATACTTTGTCACCCAGTTCCCCAGGACTATCTCTGTGACCTCTCATCAACATACACACTCAACATATGCGGGCTGAACTAGTATCAGAAATGTGCCCCCCTTAAATAGTTGGGGTTGAATGTGGAAATTCATCACGATAAACAGGGTGTCCTGTATTCTTGAAGTTCATTTCCAAAATCATTGTTCATTTTTTTAGCCTTATATTATTCTTTCAAGTAAAATTTGTTCTTTAACTTTTAAGACAGGTTAGTTTTGGTGTTTAACACATTTCCATCAGATGCATTACTCAAATAAATTAAGCGAAGAATTTCTTGGCTACAAGATTATTGGAATATTAATCTTTTTTGTTTCACTTTATTATTGTAAAAGTAAAAACCTTATATTCTAAATTCTACAATAAAATGTTAAGTCAGGAATACACAGTTTTTCAGGACAGAAATTTGGTGAACCAGCTTCTATTTCTTCATTAGTATTTATCAGTTCAGATGATTTTCATGAAATTATATGATACTTGTAATTAATATGAAATTAATAAACACTACTGGGAGTTGACTTTGTTACTTTAATTCTGGTGCGTTTTTCAGAACTGATGTAAAAATTTGCTGCTCAATAAATATTTATTAGGATGAATGACTTTATGAGTAACTTATTATGACCTTTCTAATGAAGATGTTGGCCTATCTTATAATAGCTAATAGATTTAGGTAAAGAAACTTCACAAAGCTAGATTTCTTGTTTTGCATTACTAGCATTTGCAATTAAATTTTTAAAAGTTTTTTTTTATGGGGGCTAGATCACATATTAAAAGAAAAAAGAAGTAGCTTCTCTGGAAAAGCAATTGGGTGCTTTCTGAAACTAGATCATGAGGTTACTGAGCTCAGCCACTCACGGTCTACTAGTTCTCCCCTTTATCCTCAGGAAGAAAATTCGGACGGGCTCATGATGGCCCAGATTAAATTCCCAAACACTCTTGAAACTAGAGGTAGCCACATGACCAGATTTTTAGAGCAATGAGATATGAGCAGAAGTGATGTGTACTATTCAGATTGCATTGTTAAGGGTAGGAGAATAAAAATCAATTTTATACAAGTCATTGTGACTTTAGATTTATAGTTTATAGAGTCAAATCTTTATTCTAATAAAACAGTGTCCAGGATAGAAAGTTTTTGGAGACAAAAATATGGTAAGAATCCATTAATTTTCTAGTGAAGCAAACTAATATGAGGAAGAAATATTTGTCTCATATATATACATACATATGCATATATGTAGGCATGTGTGTATATGTATGTATATATTAATTATAATATTTAAAGATCCATCTTAAGAAATAACTTGCCTTAATTCTATACTTGGTTTTGGAGCTTCAATTTTCTCAGGTGTTAAGCCCTTGGCTAGTCCAGCTGTGGCCTTTCAGGAACGTGAAAGGGCCAAGCAGGCTTTCCTGAGGGGCTTGAAGAGAATAAAATTGATTTTTTACACTGACGTGGAAATAAACTTAAAGACATTGTTAAGGAAAGCAAATTCCAAAATAATGCATACACTATAAACCCATTCTATTAACCAGCATAAAAAATACATTTATATATACCTTGGCTACCTTTATATATAATTTATACATATAAGGTATATATACATTTATATATACCTTATATATGCAAACTCATGTGAGGATTATGTGTGTGCACGTAAATGTATAAATTCAGGGAAAATTTTTGTAAGGATATGTTAAAAATTGTTAATAGCAATTGCCTCTGGGGTAGGGTAGCACTTGGAAGGGAGTAAGGTAAAGGTGAAATTTAACTTTTCAGTGCATATGTTTCTTTTTGTTCAAATGCTACATAAAGAATATGCATTTGGAAACTACTCATGAAGTTTTATATATGTAGATGCTTCTGGACTTATGATGGGTTATGTCCTGATAAACCCATCAAAAGTTTAAAATACTGCAAGTCAAAAATGCATTTAATACATCTAAACTACAGAACATCATGCTCCGAACACATACATTAGCCTGGAGTGGGGCAGTATCATCCAACACAAAGCCTATTTTAGAATAAAGTGTTAAATATTTCATGCAATTTATTATTTATATGTATGACTTTTATACCCCTGTAAAGTTGAAAATCACAAGTCAAAGCACTGTAAGTCAGGAAATCCTGTGTATATATATTTGTGGTGTATATGTTAAAATTTAAATATACATATATTATTGAAATTGGAATATATATTATATATATTTTTAAATAGTTAACTATTTACATATGAAAAAGATAAAAGCAAACTCAGGAAGGCTTGGTTTGCTTATGTGGTCTAGGGGAAAAAGTCTTTAGATTTTTTTTTTTTTTTTACTTTAGAGGCAAATCACCCTAGGTTTGACTGCTGGCTCAATAACTTGCTAGCAGTAGTTAATGAGTAAGTTACATGCAGTCTTTGAAAAGCATCAGTTATAAGGTAAATTTGTAGGGTGGCTGTGAAGATTGTAGGTGATATCACCACATCATGTAGCATTACAGATACAGTAGAGGCTCTCAGCAGATACTATTACTATTGAGATTACACTTAAAATGTAGAAAACTGAAATGAAATCCTTTTGAATATATGCTTATAATTTCATTAAGCCAGGTAAAAATTATAATAGATGAAAAGAGAAAAGTTGGCAGTACAAATATAGACAGTGTTTTAAATAAGCATACTTCATAAGTGAGTTTAGTAAAGTTACAATTAAAAATGTTTGATAACATTTACAGCATTATTTACAAATTAATTTATAACCTTATGGATCACATGGAGGATAATAATGGAAGAGTTCTATTCATAATGTATAGAAATAGAGAACAAGGAAAAACCTTAAAAAGAAACCTGTAAACCCTATATGAAAAGAGGTTTGTAAAAAATATATAAGACTTGAATAAATTTGGAGACATTTTATGTTCCCAGATGGAAAAGTGAATGTTAAAAGAGATTGTTTTTTCCAATTAATTGACAGGTTTGGCGCTGCATTCCAATGAAATTTTTCAAAGTTTGAGTATCTCAGAGAAGGAGGGGAGAATAAGACATTCGTTAGGGACTGATGACAGAGAAAGGAGGGGAAAGTAGCAGGGCTGAGAGAAAAAGAACTGGGACGGAGATGCAGCAAGACCTGAGCCAGCCATCTGGGAGCTGGCTGCCCCTCGGAGTCAGCCCAGGCCAGCTGAGATGACTGGTGTTTGCATCACCATTTCTCCCAGTCGCCAGATGGAAATGGCCTCTGGAAGAGTGAGACCCCAGAGGATCTGACAGCTGGAATGTGTCTACGCAGTCCTCACAGCTGAGCAGCAAGCCATTCTTTGCAAGGGCATCTGGGTGATGTGTTCCTGTATCTGCCACATTTATGGAAGAACTCAACAAAGTAATTGTTAAAGTTCAATTGGAAAAATAAGCAAACAGGAAGAGCCAATAAATTTTTGAAAAAGAAGAATAATGGGAAAGAATGTGTTCTGCCAGGTATTAAAACATTTAAAACGCCTCATTAGTGTCAGGATGGTCATAGGAATAGACTGAAAGCTCAATGACACAGATCCGAACACAAAAATAACCCCCTGCATATATAAATATTTAGTGCATGATTGTGTGTCAGCAGTTTTTTTAAAAAGACGTTCAAAAGATTAAGGCAATACTAGGGAACTGTCTGTTCTTACAGCTCACCCTCATGTGGCTGTGGCCTTGCTGATAATTAGGCTTATTAAAAAAAAAACTGGACAACTTTATATTAATAAAACTGTCCATAAGTGAAAACAGATTGTTGATGTAAGTTGTTCCAAAATGAGGCTACAGACCCCCTGATATTTAAGACTTCTGGTGAAGCTGGAGTCGGGCCATGTACTCTGCTGTGGCAGCCTCTATGTGGAGTGTCACCAGCATCTGTGTGTCCAGTGAGAAAACCAGCAGAGAGCATCTGCCTATAACGCATCGACTCCTGCCTGTGGATAGAATCACAGTAAGTGTGGAAAGATGAGAATAAGAGCATTAGTCTCTGGTATAGTCTATAATTCTCCTGAAATAGGAGAAGAGAAAATCTTATAAACTGGCAATACTAAATGCTGATAAGAGTGGGACTCACACACTGCAGGGGGTTCATACATGAAGCTCTAGAAATAATGGCATCATGTATCAAACATGATAGGATCCTTTTTAAGGAAATAATGAAAAGCACAAATATTTATACACAAAGATGCTTGCTCCAGTGTATTAAATTTTCACAGAATTAGAGACAACTAAAAAGTGTCTACCTGATACACAAGTAGAAACATCAAAGCTTAAAAAGAAGTACTAGAATCATTCCAGTTTAAGCCAGGAACAAGAACAATACAAGACTTCTCATCATTGTGGCTATAAACTAACACTGATGCACAGTTTAAGTCAGAAAAATAAATAACAATATATGATGGAAACAAAATATTAAACATTGAAAAGACAGGAACAAATTATTATTTTTGGCAGATGATCTAATTACCAGGAAATACTGAGATAATCAACTAAAAAAGTATTAAATGGTATTAGTACTGTGGTCAGTTACAAGATCAATGATCAAATTTTATAGCTTTTAAATAAACACTTAGAAAATATGATGTAAGAAAACCCCAATTCAACAGCAGTCTAAAATGTAAAATACCTATTTTCATAGTTAAGAAATATAGAAAAATGTAAAGAAAACCACAAAAGTTGACTAAAAGACAAAATTAAATGAAATACATGGGAAAAATATTGGATAGATAGTAAATATTGTAAAGGTTTCATTTAAATACTCTTTTCCTAATTACTCTATCAATTCAATATCATATCAATAAAATTATCAATGATACACCTACAGGATAATAGTGCTTATCTCTCAGTGTGTAAGGATGACTTTTAAATTTCTTTTTTCCTTAAATATTTTTGAGTTATCCCATCATGAAGATGTCATTTCCTTTGAAAATTTCCATTTTCAGTGGATGAGAACTTTGGCCCATTCCTAGATTACTTGGGAATCCTGAAAAGATTCTAAGTTCTATTTTAATTTACTAACCTTTAGCTTAAAACTAGTATTGCATAACTGCCATTTTCATATCCACACAGAAGATGTTTGCCCTCTAGGATCCTGGCAAAGTTGGAATATCTATTTGCAAAGAGAAGGGACTGAGCGCTGTGGTAACTCCATTGTAAATAATAATGGTTACTCAGTGGAACATCAAGCAAAAAACCAGTGCTATTTAGGGGACAATTATACACTAATCCATTTATCAATTTAGTCAAGAAATATTGAACATCAGTTTTGTCCCAGAGACAGTCTAGGCATGTGAGAGTCAATAACAGAAAAAAATAAAGTCCCTTCTCTCCTGAAGCTCACCGTCTGGTAGTGGGGTGGGGAGGCAAAACAAAGTAAGGAAAGTAAAATGTGAGCGGTGGTGTGTGCTGTGTTAATTTAAGATGATTGCATAAACCTTCCAGTATTTGAGAAAAGATATCTGAAGGAGGAATATTCTGGGCACAGAGATAATGTTAATGCAAAGGCCTTGGGACAGTGCATTTGAGACCTAAAGGAGCTCCATGTAGCTGGATCAGAGTGAGAAGAGGGAAGAGTAGGAGGAGGTGGGGCTAAACAGATAGCAAGGGACCAGATTTCTCACAGTCTCTAGATCGTTATAAGGTGATGGAAAGTCACTAGACAGTTATGAGTAAAGGAGTGATGACCACAGGCTGTTTGTTAGCAGACAAGGGATAGGAAGCTTTTATAATTGTCCTGGTAAGAGAGAAGATGGTGGCTTGGATAAAGAAAGTTGTAGTTGAGATGGTGTCTGGATTCCGGATATAATTTGAGAGAAGAAATGATAATATTTGTTAGTATATTGGACATGTATGATAGAAAAAGTGCCATTAAGGAGTTTTTGACCAAATCAATTGGACATGATATTCAATTCATAATAATGGAAGATTTTTTTTTTAAATTCCATAAATTTCTTTGCATTATCTTCAGAACACAAGTAACTGAGGTAATGCTATTAGGATATTAAGGTGAATAAGAAGGTAATTTGTCAACAACTTAAAAAAATGTTTGAAGGTGATGGGTAAGTTGATAGCCTTGATTGTGGTGACGGTTCATGGGAGTGCACGCATATTCAAACTCAGCGAGTTGTGTACATTACGTACATACTGCTGTTTGTATGTCCATCATACTTTACTAGAGTGTTTTTTCAATGAAAGAAAATGATTTGCCTCTCTTTCTGAAGAAATAGAATGCTCTGGAAATACCCCTACTCTGTCCTCCTAGCCTGCTTTCACCCCTGATGGGAGAGCTATGATTTAAGCAGCAAAGGCTGCTTCCAGATCATCTACTCTGCTTTTTTCTCTCCTTTTCTCTTCTCCCTCTGGCTTTCCAGTCCTCTATATTTTTTCTTCCCTGTCTTTTCTAGTTTTTCCTCTTTGGTTTTTCTTTCTTACTAATAGTCCTGACCCACAGAAGTGAGGGTTCAACCCTTAGCTTCTTGGGCAGCACTGTTTTTGATTCCAGATTCCTCCTCAGTCCTCCATTCAATTTGAAATATGCTCACTCTATGAGTTATGCTAAATGTTTCTGAGTTTAACTTTCTTTTACAATCCTGCAGAGTTATCTGCCCCAAATCCCAAGTTGGTCATGTCATTTCTTTGCTCAGAATTTTTCTAGCCTCCTTAGGCTTTAGAATAAAATGGAAACTCCTTAGGAGGGCAAAATATGGTCATTCACACCCTCACGGTGCTTATTTCTCCCACCCCTTTCTAGCTATTCCATGAGAGTCATTGCAAGACTAGCAAAACATGTTTAGTTCCTAAAATTTGCCATGCTTTCTCTCATGGCCAGACCTTAGTGCACACACTATTTCTACTGTCTCGAGTACCCCAACCCTCTCGCTCTTGTCATCTGTCTACTTCTGTTTATCCTTAATAGCTCAGCTTCTCTTTCACTGGGAATCTTTCTGGCCTCCACCCACCAGTGGCTTTGAGCCCCTGGTCTCTCCTGTTCTACCCTGCCCTGACCTACCACCCTATATTGTAATTACCTTTTCAACTGACTGTCTCCACCTTATGCAGTGAATTTAGAAAAGGTAGTTTGCTTCTATCCCTGCAGGGCAAGCCACAGTCTCTAGTGCATAGTAAGCACTCAAGATATGCTAGTTATACTCAAGATATGTATGTTAAAAATTGTGACTAAAAGAAAGGGAACAAAGAAAGCATATTATAAATCCCACAGAGCAAAAAAAAAAAAAAAAACAACATTCCTTTGGCCTTGATAAGGAAAAATCAGTTTTTAGGTCGAACATAGGGAGGTTGGGCAATGAGTATGAGGATTTAAAGATGTGAATTCTTGAAAGGCTGTAGGCCTTGTTTTGAATCACATGATGATTTCACTGGATCAAAGAGTGGTTTGGCAAGCAGTTGTTAAGGAACCCTGAAACTGTGCCAACATTTCTGAGCTGATCTGCTTGAGAGTGAATAAATTTTAAGGAACTATAATTATCATGTGCATTAGCCACCTATATAATTGGAAAGGTAAAACAGCGCTGAAACAGTGCTGTAAATGACAACATTTATGTGCTTAAGGGTTGTCTTTAAAGGCTCAATCTTATAAAGATTTGATCTTCAGGGATACAAGCCTTTCAAGTGCCTCAGCCTCGGACTTGTATGGTATTTGGAGACAGTCACCCTAGGGCGTGGCAGTGCACAGTTGTATTTTGTTTTGCTTAACTTCTGAAGCTAGCCAGATTCCTGGGACTACCAAGTATGGCAACAAAACTAGCAGAACATTTAGATGGTCACTGAACAGCTTGCAATGTCCTGGCAGAAGTGAACTTTCCTCAGACTGTTTTAAGTTCTTCTCTGGCTGTTTGTCAGTGGAGTCTTGCCTCCCCAAGTACTTGTCGGGCCAGCAGCCCCAAACTGCTATATAAACATACTAGAGAATTAGTCCTGAAGACAGTCTAAACTGTTAGTTGACATAAAATTCCAAGCCATAAGACATTTTAAGGATCCACTCTGTCTTTCTTTGTTGAAAGCAATTTTAATCAATGCTTCTTAATCAGAGAATAATGTTCAAATTGTTTCCATGGGACTTTTAATTGATTTAATCTTTATGCCAACCTTAAACCAGGCTAAAGTGTTCAATAAAGATGGCAAAAGTAGTAATTAAAGGCAAAGACAATGGCAAATAAAAATTAATGGTCATAATGGGGGTGTGGCTTTTTATTTTTTCTCTTCAAAATAAAATACTAAATCTTGTCTCTTCATATTATGTTTCAAGCTTTGCTTGATGTCAGTATAAAATCAAAGTGATATAATAAATTCTTAACAGCTTAAGTCTGTAGTGATGGCATGATTTATTTTTGTTTGAATTATATTTTAAAACAACCAATGGATACCGCAAAATTCCACATGTAAGTATGTCAAGACAACACTATTTCAAATGAAAATTTTCTCTTCAATCAGTGAAAAAGAGTTATCCTCTTCTGTATAAAAAGGCTCTAAAATCAAAGTGAAACTTTAAACATATCAACATACATACAATATCTTGATATCTTAGAAACTGCACGTTTGTGAAGATGGAATGAATTCTAGTCTAGAAACTTAGGTGAGCACAAAATATACATTGCATTTCTTTATGTTTTTAGTCAATTTAATTTAGCACCCTGACCTTCATTTCCTTTTCTCGCCTTCTCTTGCCCCTCATCAAAGACTTTGCAAACTTTCTTTCATAGGTCCCGAAGGAGGTTTCTCCAGGCCCTGATGATCGTCAGCAACCATTCCCCACCGGCTAGTACTGAGCTATCCATTTCTAATCTACATGGTCCCTTCAGGTCCAAAGACTCTGGAATTATATGTCTCACTGGAATCTTTAATGGATGTGGTTATCATGCTTTTCTGAATGAAGCCTGATTACCTGTTTAAGGTACTATCAAGGGAGTAGGGCTTGGCTTTTGGACTTCCAGGAGGCACGTATACCCAAACTTACTCTTCTACTTCCAATTCTATCCCCTCCACAACTACTTGGATGAAGGAAAAAAGGGGAAAACAGGGGGCTAAAAACAATTGTTCAAAATAAATATCCTGCAACATGTATAAAGGACAGAATCTAAAAACAATCTAAGTATCCATCAATAGAGAAGTAAAAGAATAGTTTATGTCACATCCATACAACTCATCTAACCAATGCAAAAAAATTGAAATCAATGAGGTAAATCCGTCCAGTTTGATATAAAAAATGTCCAAGATAGGTAGTTAAGTATAAAATGTAATTTGAGGAATCCTATGTATAGCATGATCCAGTCTGCATAAAAAAATTTTAAAAATATACATGTGTGCATAAGCGCACACTCACATACACCTAAATGTGCTTGTGGATGCACATAACGTTGAAGACATCCCAAGAAATGCTTAACTGTCTTTATTTCTGGAGAATGAGGTTGGAGGAGGGACTGGAAGAGGTGGCTTTTATCCTTATATTTAATAAACTATTGACAATTTTTATAATATGTATATTTTATTTTCATAATTGAATAACCTATTTTATTGTATTTTTTTCCATTACCATTTACTCCCCTTATACCCTCTTCAACCTCCACCCACCCCCCTCCCTGCCTCAGTCACCACACTGTTGTCCATGTCCATGGGTTCTGTTTTCTTTTTTGCTCAATCCCTCCTCCACCTCTCAACCACCTGGCTCAGAGCTGTCAGCCTGCTCTCTATCTGTCTCTGTTTTGCTCGTTAGTTCAGTTTGTTCATTAGATTCCACATGTGAGTGAAGTCATGTAGTATTTATTTTTCTCTGGCTGGCTTATTTCACTTAGCATAACGTTATCCAGGTCCACCCATGCTGTTGCAAAGGGTAAAATTTTCTTGTTCCTTTGCAGCTGAGTAGTATTCCATTGTGTAAGGGTACCATACCTGTTTCTGCCATTCATCTACTGATGGACATTTTGGCTGCTTTCAAATCTTGGCGATTGTAAACAGCACTGTAATGAACATAGGGGTGCATATATTCTTTCAAATTAGTGTTTTAGGTTTCTTCAGATAAATTCTCAGGAGTGGAATCACTGGGTCATAAGGCAGTTCCATTTTTTATTTTTTGAGGTAAGTTTGTACTGCTTACCCGTAGGGGCTGCACCAGTCTGCATTCCTGCCAACAGTGCATGAGGGTTCCTTTTCTCCACATCCTCACCAGCACTTGTTTCTTGATTTACTGATGATAGACATTCTGACAGGTGTGAAGTGAGATCTCGCTGTGGTTTTAATTTGCATTTCTCTGATGATTAGTGACATTGAGTGTCTGTTCGTATGTCTATTGGCCACCTGTATTTTCTCTTCGCAGAAGTGTCTATTCAGGTCCTTTGCCCATTTTTTTAATTGGATTATTTTCTTTTGGTTTTGAGTTTTATAAGTTCTTTATAAATTTTGGATATTAACCCTTTATCAGATGTATGATTGGCAAATATGTTCTCCCATTCTGTGGATTGTCTTTTTATTTCGTTGATGGTTTCCTTTGCTGTGCAAAACTTTTTAGTTTGAGGTAGTCCATTAGTTTTTCTTTTGTTTCCTGATAACTTCAGTTTTCGAAAATATCTGATGATGTAAATCTTTTCCATAATACAACCGTTTTTGTATTTGCTCATACATATTTAAATAGATTTAAGTACTACTAAGTTATCATTTTAATTTTCTTGTTAATACTATAAGAGCATTAATATGATACTTGTTTAGAAAATTTGAAAACTTAAAGCGATATTCTTTTTATGTTTCATCTGTTGAGTAGACATTCTACCCTGAAAATGTGTGCAGATTCTTTCTTCTATTATTTCATGTTTCATTTTATTGCATATTAAATTATTTTACTTATCCTGAATGTGTTTTGCTTTATATAAGGGCTGGAGGAGATGTAATTCCTAAATACTGAGATTACATTAAATGTATCTATATTATTTCAAATCATCGTACATAATTCTCAGAGATCCATCTCCCACATGTTCAGAAAAGCTGCCTTTTGTCCCAATTGTCCTTTTCCTTATTTCTCATTGTTTGCTTCATTAACTCTATATATTAAAGAAAGGCTTCAAAGAGCAGAATTTTGAATATGAGAAGAACATTCACAAGAATAAAAGGCATAAAAGCAATTCAATCAAATCAGCATAAAGAAGTGCTCTAGAAGCACGACATGGCGGGAAAGGGCAGGAAATGAGGGCGGCTCACTCAGGAAGATATTCATTCTGCAAGTAAAAGGAACAACTGACATTTTAAAGTGAGATGTTCAGATAAGCATTTTAAAAAGATCATTCTGTATTTAATTGCAGAGAGTGCATTTTAGAGTGACGAGAATGGAAGGCAAGAGATCAGCTAAGAATGTTATGACAGCATTTCAGGCAAACAACGATGAAAACTTGAACCAAGCTAGTGGCTATATAGATAATAAAAGAAGAAGAGGTGTGGAGAGATATTTATTATTTATGGTTCCACATAAAACACAGGGCATACATTTTGCGAGACAGTACAAATGTATCTATACAATAGTTCCTACTACTTGGGAATTACTTAAAGTAGGGAGTTACATTTTTTGAAAATCTAGGGGCACAGGTAGATGACAGAGATATACAAATGAAAGTCTTGACAGTGTTATTTGACAAAAGGTTTCTAAAACAAGTTTTATCATTATAATGTCATAAGGAAGCATGCTAGTGAAATTACTGTCAGTGACTGGACAAATTTCTTGAGCTCTGAATCCAGTCATCCCTTTAGACCTCTGCCAGCACCGTAACCTCATCCTAACACAGTCTATTCTCATTGCTGAACTATAAACTCTGGCAGCCATAGTTCTCCTGACACCTCCATCTCCATAGTCACCCAATTTTAAAACTTTATTTTCACCTTTTCCTTCATTTCCAATCACCTGCCAACCTACCTCCACTGTATGTCTAATCTGTGTCATAGTCTAGTCATTCTCCTTGAAGTTCAGGATCTGAGCTCTTGCAATAATGTCCCTCTCTCTGTGTCCCAGCATAACTCCACCTAAGTCATCTCATACATTGAAGCTAGATCCAGTGTCCTGAAATAGAGTGTTGATCTCCTCCTTCCTCTGTTTAAAATCTCTCAGGGCTGGTGGAAATTTGATTTCATAAAATCATTTTGGAAAACTATTTGGTATTATCTACTAAAGTTGGACATATACACATCCTATATCCTGTTCATCTCACAACTATGTATATATCCAAGAAAAATGTATGCCATACACATCAGAAAACAGGTATAAGAGTATTTATAGCAGTATTACTCATAATAACCAAAAGCTGAAATCAATCTTATCTAGACTGGGTAAATAAATTGTGGGTGGCCATGCAGTGCAATAGTACACAACAATGAAAAAGTCATTTTTATATCAAATTCTAAAATAGGCAAATCAGCTGGGGTCAGAAATCAGAATACTAGTTTATTTTAGGGAGGAGGAAGGAAGCAGTTACCACAAAAGGACAGGAGGGGAACTTTTGGGTACTGAAAATTTTTTATCCCTTTACCTAAGTATAAGTTACATGGTGTTTTCACTTTGGGAAAATAAAAATAACCACCCACTGCACACATGCAGATCCTTCAATGGCTTTTCATTGTCTACCAAATTATGTCCAAATTTCTAAACCTACAAGCAGGACTGTAATCAATGACCTGCTCCAATATACCTATCCAATCAATGTAGCCAAACTTATTCCCACGTTCCCTGTCATATTCCCTTCTCTTCAGCTTCCATCTGTATACAACTTAGAAGCAAATTACTCCACTAAAAATATCAGAAATGTAATTAGAAGTTTCTGCAACAACTTTATTTCCCATTAAACACTGTGGCATCGTTGGGCAAAATCCTCTGCTAAATTCTTTTACTCTCTAATTTTCTGACATACCAGGGAATTGCGAATTGTTAAGACTCTGTTGGTGAAATAAGTTCATAACCAATTTAGTCTTGGTGATGAAACCCACTGGCACTTAAGTAAGAGACTCTTCAGGAAACCATGAAGCAAGCCTGAGTGTCCCCAGGGCTAGGAGCCTGCTGACTTAGCTGTGGGATACCCCTGAGGCTGGTGGACAACAATCAAAACCACAGTGATCAAAGTATTTTGCCTAAATCTGGGTCAACACTGATATCTGAGAAAACCAGATACGGCTGCCTAAAATTCCAGTGAGTGACAGTGTCACTGTAGGTATTTTTATGGCCATTTCTGTGGAACAAAGCATTAATCAGTCACTGGGGGACACCGAGAGTATCTAGTCCCTGGGGAGAAATACTTAGAGAAGAAAG
The DNA here is from genome assembly GCA_004024845.1 of Tonatia bakeri. Classification (NCBI taxonomy): domain Eukaryota; kingdom Metazoa; phylum Chordata; class Mammalia; order Chiroptera; family Phyllostomidae; genus Tonatia; species Tonatia bakeri. Next base: position 37,073 of record PVIA01007044.1, read on the forward strand.
GAAATTGGTTTGGATTTTGGCCAGTGGGGCTGAGCTTTAGGGCAAAGCTTCCATCTGATTGTGCAAGCTGGAAGAATGTGGAACGGAGGCCCAGTTAGGTAGATTAGGCAACTGTAATGGACACTGTGGGACAGGCCACAGGAGGGCACATGTGTATTCTAGAGCAGTGCACCTCAAACACCAGCGAGCATGGGGATGATGTGAAAAGTTTGTTAAAACATAGGTTCCTGGGTTCCACCCCAAGAGATTCTGACTCAGGTCTGATGGCAGGTCTGATAGCAGGGCCAGAATGTGCAGATGGAACCAACTCCCAAGTAAAACATGGTTTAGAACAACTATCAGATTTGTGGAACACAACTAATTTCAGTTCCCACCCACCACTGAGATAGGACATTTAATGTGCTGCCAGCCTTGGGCAAATTTAGTTTAGGAACTTGTGTGGCCTGAATATACAGAGTGAGGACATCAATTCCTGCCTCACAAGGTAGCAAATGACAGTGAAAAGGACACCCTACTACTCTGCCTAGTTTGTGCAATCGGATGAAAGCCTTGTTCCTACTGTCCTAACCTGCTCCCTAGAGCTTACATGTGAGGTTTTCCTTAACAGCAGTTTGCTGACACTTTTAGGCAGTTCATTGGAGAATTTGCCTAAACTAGTAATTTATAACCTGGGATGATTTTGCACACTAGAGGCCACATCTAGTGGGGAAAGCCCAGGGATGCTGCTACAGATTCTATAACAGACACAGTGGCTTCCACAACAAAGAATTATCCAGCCCAAAATGTCAATAGTGCTGAGATGGAGAAGCCCCATCTAGAACTATATCAAATGGATTTGGAATTTCCATTTGGGTTTTACATTAGGGTACACAGGGCACTAGAAGGAGTTTTTATTCTACAAATAAAACTGAAAAAACATTTAAACAACAACAAAAAGGACAACTGATAAGTGTTGAGGGAGGAAGAAAATCATGAAGGAAGTCAGGTTAAAGGAGTTATTTTAGTGGCATTGTAAACAGGAGCATTTGGAAAAGGGAAGAGGGCAGGCCCCATGCCATATTCAACTTTTCAGTTTCTGGGCTACAGCTTCGACAAATACTGGGCTCAACATATGTTGATATAAAATAGATGAAAGAAAAAAATAAAATGAATTAAAGATGTTAGTCTATCCTCTTTTTAAGGATTTTGATGTATGAAGATTCTGTGGTGTTATGCATGAAGATACTGTATAGTATTTTTTCATCTAAAATAATGATGGTTAATTACTTTTCTTGTTATGATTTTTATTTTGTTAATGGGATCATTCTGAAAATAGTTTAAATCCGTAGAGATCCAGGTTATCATTACATTCTATAAATATATTTTGTTTGTATTTACCATCTGTATTCTGATTCTTTCTATATTTCTTAAATTAATTTATTCACTTACTCATCGATATTCATAAAATAAAAATAGTCCTATTGTTTCTTTTTTGCTCAATCCCACCCCCTGCACCACTCCCCCAGACCTGTCAGCCTACTCTCTATCTATGAATCTGTGTCTACTTTGCTTGTTCAGTTTGTTCATTAGATTCTACATATGAGTGAAATCATATGTTCTGTGTCTTCCTCTGACTAAAAACAGTTCCATCATAAGACTTGCAAAGCCATCAGGCAGCTGGCTACTCTGGTGCATGTGGATGGGCTGCTGACCTGAGGAGGCGGAGGGCAAGGGAAGTTTTCTTAGTCTTAGTGCCATCAGAAAATGAGACTTAAAGGAGAAATAGGTATAGCCCATGAAGAAGGGCATGAGAAAAGGGTGAGAGAAGAATGTTCCATGCAGAAGGAGAAACATGTATGTACAGAGGCCTAGAGATGCAAAAGCACATGGCTTGCTCAGGGGAATATTTTCTAAATTGGTTATGATATTAAACATTTATACCCATAATCTCATCAGTGTATTACAGTTTGTGATTGTTCTTAATGAAGTAGTTTTAAACTGATTAGAATAACTGTGAATATCACATTTTTTATTGTTTCTAATTTATCAAAGTAGTTTTCCAATTTGGCCCTGCTGGATTTATTTGGCCTAAGAACTTAGCATAGTTCCCGTCCGCATGCACCAACTACATTGCCTTCATTCCCAATTTTGCTTCTGCCTAAGGTAACATCCTGAGGCGTGGCCTACAGAATACTAGGTGCAGGGCAGATTTATCAGTTATGAGTTATTTTGATCAATGTGATTACTCCAACCTAATAATTAAACTTCAAATTAAAATCTCTCCCCCTCCTGGCACATAAATGAAATAGTTATGGGAAAGAAATTAGATTATTTTGACACTGTTACTTCCTTTAGGCATTGGATCTACCGGTCCATGGTTAATAGTAACATACTTCATGCAATTAATTTCAAGTTCCCTGATAAGCAGGATAAACAATTTTTAATAATTAGTACTTTAGAAGGATGTCTGACATATAACCTCCACGTGTGCCAAATAAACTGATGTATTATTTCCCAAGGATTATATCAGAATAAATGACTATGTACAACCTTCAGGTAGGGGTCTGATTGTTATTAGGCTATATGTATACATTAAATTAAATTTTTATTCTAGTTTTTAAATTTTTGACTATGTATGAATTTGAACATAACCAAGAGTAAACAGAACAGAATAGTCACCATCCAGCCCACTAGCAACCTTGTCCCACGCATACCTGTACCCATCTACTCCCACGTTAGTTTTGAAGTTTATTCCAGACATCATGTCATTGCATCTAGGAATATTTTAGTGTATAACTCTAAATGAGAAGTAGTCTTTGTTTTTAAACAAAACTGCAGTACCATTTTACTCCTAAATAAAAGAACAATAATTTCTTAGTATTATTAAATAGTCTCTTATTCTTAATTTAACTTTCTTTTTATAGTGAGATAGATAGATGGAGAAGTAGTTAGTAGTTTTAAACTGGGGGTTATTTTCACCTGGGGGGACAATTGTCAGTGTCTAGAGACATTTTTGGTTATAACTGGAGGTTCTACTGGCATCTAGTGGGTAGAAGGCAGGTATGCTGCAGTATACACAGTGCCTCATAACAAAGAATTATCAACTCCAAAATCTCAACAGTGTCATTGTGGAGAAACAAAGGTACTAGAGATAAGTAGATAGATAGATGGGTAGACAGACAGACAGACAGACAGCACGAATAGTCGTTAAAATGGGCAAAAGTTTATAAGGAAGAGAGATACAATATATCCATGCTATAAGGTCACTTTAGTGTAGCCATGCAAAGGGCAAAATGGATTTAACATCAGAAAGATGATTCATAATACATAATTATTGCAATTGAAGTGTCCCATAAATCAGATGGAATTTCATGATTTTTTTAAAGGATGGAGAAAAATGGTTTAGTATTAATTAATGGTGTACTGTTTCAGGTGTGGGTAATCAAGTACAATGTTTCTTACATGGGCAGCAGAGTCCAAGAAATGTTTAGTAAGTACAGGTAGAACACTAGGAAAAATTATTTTGAATTTGCTAAACAATAATCTGTCAGAAATGGCTTTTTTTCATGTAAAATGATGCTATGAATGTTAATGCTTGTGACATTTTTAAGATGAAAATTGATATTAATTACTGTAATGCAGACAGAGCTATGCTCATTATTCTCTGCACAGACCCCTGGCAATAATTTACCTAGCCATGCAGCAGTCCATGCAGATCAAAGCTGCATTATTAAATGTGTCCAGGGGGCAGATTCTAGCTCCATGCCTTCTACTTTAAAGAAAGAATATACATTGCTTTGCTTCTGGAGAAACAAAATCTGGTTAACTAAAATAGGCACTTCATGCAAGTCCTACAGTATTTAATCTCATTTTAATTCTTCCTATTTTCTGGGACAACACCCTTCCCACCCAAATACTCTACAATCTTAAGGGAGTACAGAACTACTCTGGAAATATAAATCTTTTCAAATGAACAGCAGTATATTTTTATTGAAGTTAAGCCCTAATGCGAACTAGATTCAGGAAGGGAAATGGCAGAGAGAGAAAGTCTGTCGTTGCTACAGAATGTGCCTGGCTGCTTCAGCTCACAGACAACTGATGAAGTGCAACTCCGAAATTTCAGGCAATTTGTATATCAAGCTCCTCCTTTTCTGTAGTCTTCTCTTCCATTGGTAAAATTCTTTTGCAGGTCATGTAGGGATCCCACCCCTTCTCTGTGTTTTCACTCTGAAGCTCTACACAACTTTACACCTGAATGAACGCCAAACCTCAGGATATATAAAGGGAACCTTGAGGAAGAATTTCACAGTTACAGAGCAGAAGCAGAAGGAAAGGAATTAACTAGCTCTCCAGCCAAGCAAATCCTCTACTCACCATGCTTCCTCCTGCCATTCATTTCTATCTCATTCCCCTTGCATGCATCCTCATGAAAAGCTGTTTGGCTTTTAAAAATGATGCCACAGAAATCCTTTATTCACATGTGGTTAAACCTGTTCCAGCACACCCCAGCAGCAACAGCACGATGAATCAAGCCAGAAATGGAGGCAGGCATTTCAGTAACACTGGACTGGATCGGAACAGTAAGTGTGTTTTACTTATGTGGGTTTTGTCTTTTCTGTTTTGGTAGCTTTTAGCTCACATTCTTGTAGAAATGTTTCTTTGCTGACTAACCTGAACCATATATATTTTGCTACATAATCTGGGAGTAATCTGCTGCATGTGTACACTGGCATTCTTTCCTATAAAGTTAACATAACTGAAACAGTAATTTGATAATGCAGGCACAGACTTAAGTTTTATCAAACACCCAAAGAGAAAATGTTTCCAGGAATTAAACTGTTGCTTCTTCATGTCATGCACAATGAGAATTTTTTTAAAAAGTCTTTTTCTAGATAGTTTAAGTTCAGGTTGTTTTCTGTTTATTTCAGGACATGTACAATTCTGGTAAAGTGCATAAAGGTAACTAACCAAAGTATGTATAAGAAATCACAAGGAAAAAAAAGACACTTTCTGGGAAAAAAAGTTGCTCACCATGAATTTCAAAAATATGCCTAGAGAAATAGTAGAAAGTTTTGATGATGATCAATGTAAAAGAAGGATAAAACTAAAAATGTTGGAGAACCATATTTTTCAGAGATAATTTCTTATTAACCAGATTGAAATTTAGGTAACTGCATATTTCTGTGAGAGACCGGGGAAGCTCTTACAACTCTAGAGATTTAAAATAACAACAGTGCAATCATATATGATACAGGCAGCATGTTTCCCTTTTCTGTGTGCTTAGTTGGAGGGGTTTAAATTTCTTTTCCTAACTTTTGCTTCATCGCTTTCCTTTAGAAGAGTTCACATGCTAATAATCAGGTTTGAAGAGACACCCAGAGAAACAGTGCACAGGAAATCTTACAGATCTTTTGCTCCTCCTCCTCGACTCCATTCAACTGTGAAAAGTAGTTTTGACCTTTGGAAAGTCAAAGCACATATGACTGTAAATGTCTAAGAAAACCAAGATGTTTTAACTTTCATGAAGATGGTTGCTTTTGCGTACACAGGAAATACCTGATTATTATTAGATTACTGAGCAATGTGGTGGGTATTCATTGTCAATGAACTGTCAATGAAAAAATGCTGAATCTCTATATATACAGGAACAAAAAGCTGGACAAGTCAAATTCATCTCCGGCTGTTTCCAGATGCATTCCTGAGGCAGCTGCAGGAAGGTGACCTGGAATGAGTCAGACAGGAGAGCACACTGCCCAGCCAGCCAGTTTACCTTTTAGTTTTAACCTCCCACTCGAAGGTGATACGAATGTGTGTATATAGAGATCCATTTATCACAAGTATCACAGTCCTTTGGGCTGCACCTCCCACCTCAGTGCAGGGGGCACAGAGATGAAGTAAAACTCCTAATTCAGTATCTACTTCAAATCAGCTTTCACTGGTCCGTTCAAGGCCACTTCAATGTCCTTGATAATTCTTAATGCTTTAAATTTCAGCAGTTATACTTTTAAACATTTCTTCCTGGTTCACAAGCCTTGGTTTCTTTTCAAGCTTATTATAGGCAATTTTCCTCAAATTTAGATGACAAAGCAATGGAAAGAAAAATAAATATTTCAAGATTAATTTTTGCTTTAATTACATAAAGCAAGTAACAAGAAACAGCCAATTAGAAAACACACTTATTAAATTCGAATAACTAAACAGAAAGTTTGCCATGACCAATATGCAGGAAATGAACACCATGGTTCCTTTTGCAGTTGTAAATCAGACATGTTAGGCATTTTTCTGCCATAAAATTTATGGAAATGTAGCCAAGTTGTTATGGCAACCATACGTTCCTGATTTAGGGGCTTTTATATCTTTTAAATTTTCAGTTGTAGTGACATTTTGCATTAAAAACATTTTAATATTTGCGTTTTTAAAAGATAGCTTGGGAATTTATGTTTCAAGTGTAGTTATTGTTTGATATGCAAAATGTCAGATTTTGTACATACATGCTTGTATGATTCTTTGCAGCTTAATTTGATAATTGAAACAAAATATTACAGAGATAATATGCACTGTATACAATACTTAAATACTTTCCATATTTTGTCAATAGATTAAAATAACTAATTAAAAGCACTTGTAGATGTAAACAAATATGACCTGTGAGAAAAAGAACATTAAAAATATGCTTTTTCTTTTACACATAAATGTAAGAGTTAAACCATTTTGGGGAATGAGACTAAGAAAACGTGATTTTCAAATACCCCAATAAACAATTAGCTAATGTTATATATAAAAAAAAAATCATGCCTAGTTTACTGTATTCCAAAAAATTATAGACATGTAAACCGATAATTTTCATCAAAGTATCTCTATAACCAGGTTTTTGCATTGTGGAAGTAAGATAGATGTTCCCTTTCTATTCGGCAATTTGCTATCATTTGCATAATAGTTTTGTCATAGCAGATTCCTTGTAAAAAAAAAAGTCCATTTGTTTATGCTTCTGATATACTTTCTTTTCTGCTTCCTGCAGCTCGGGTTCAAGTGGGTTGCCGGGAACTGCGTTCCACCAAATACATCTCTGATGGCCAGTGCACCAGCATCAGTCCTCTGAAGGAGCTGGTGTGCGCGGGTGAGTGCTTGCCCTTGCCGCTGCTCCCCAACTGGATCGGAGGAGGCTATGGAACAAAGTACTGGAGCAGGAGGAGCTCCCAGGAGTGGAGGTGTGTCAATGACAAAACGCGTACCCAGAGAATCCAGCTGCAGTGCCAAGATGGCAGCACGCGCACCTACAAAATCACCGTGGTCACCGCCTGCAAGTGCAAGAGGTACACTCGGCAGCACAATGAGTCCAGTCATAACTTCGAGAGCATGTCGCCTGCCGAGCCAGCCCAGCATCACAGAGAGCGGAAAAGAGCCAGCAAACCCAGCAAGCACAGCATGAGTTAGAACTCAGACTCTCAAAACTGGACTGACTGGTAACCATCTGCTTTACAGATTTGATTGCTTGGAAGACTCAAGCCTGCCATTGCTATTTTCTTATTTGAAAATACATGCTTTCGGCTTTGATCAGACTCAGCAATCTGTCCTAAGTATCAGGACAGTCTTTGGGAATAGCTTTTCCTTTACAAGTTTTTCAAAATGTACACACATCCATGAGTGCAATTTGTATTTAAATTCCACACATTGTGTAGTTTGAATTCCCTGTGGTTCCTAAAAGACTGGGGATACTTTACACATACAATATATTGAATAATTACTTTTTAAAACAGAAAAGGGCTTCTCAGTTACCCTTCATTCCTTAACCCATCCCCACCTCCTCACATAAAACTCCTCCAAAACTGAAAAGTCAAAAAAAGAAAATTGTTGCCTTGAATCTTGAAAATAACACTTCAGAAGGGTGCTTTTTGTTTTTTGTAATCTTCATGAAACAGTTTAGCAGCCATGAATGATCATCTTTTGAAAGAATGAGAGACCTTGTGACATTTCACTTCAAAAATAAGCCCTGTAGCTTTTTACAGTCTCATAGTATGAAATTGTACCCTGCATGCTGACCCTCGCTTGGAATGGAATGCCAGAAATGCATGGCAGCCGCTAATAAGTAAAGTTAATTATTTATTTGTCATTGTTATTATTTAATGAGCTTTCACGTGATTTTTTTCAAAATGTAATTTTTTATGTTATGAAGCTTTTCCCTGTACCTAAATATTTTCCTGTATGATTTGTGGTTGATCTAGAAATTTGAGAATACACATTGTAGATATGTAAAATAAATATTTTAGCCTTCTTATTATATATAGGTTTCATCATGAACTTATCAATAGTATGGATCTTTTCAAATCATTAAGATGCTTTGTTAAGCTAAAATTCTGACATACCTTCTCGTTTAATCTGTGCAATTAGAAGGCAATTTGACCTTCAATTCCATCAGTTTCTTTTAACAAAAATAAACACTGCTAAAAGTTACTGTCCTTGTCTCTAACATATATAAAATATGCATGTTTACAAAAATTACAAAATAAATGTGTCAAAGTAATTGATGTTTTTGGTAAGGCACGTTCAAGCTTTGACAGAAAGTTCTGTAGTAAGAGAGGAGAGTGGGAAAGGCAGATCATCTTCTCAGTAAGTGGAATAATTGAAAAAGTTGGGCAGCAACCCAGCAATGAGTTGTCATAAGAATACCACAGTTATATACACCCAGATACACCAAGTCTGCTGCCCATTATAATCACCTGCGGAAGACATTATGAGGCCCAATGCCCAGGTTGCTATCCAAAACACATCATAATTTCTGGGGGTAGAACTCAAATATTGGCAGTTTTTTAAGTTTTCCAGGTGATTCCACTGTGCATCTAAGTTTGAGAAAGAAATTGTGAAGAAATCACTATCATCTGTAGGGGAGATTTGAATACTACTACATAGCCCACAAACCAAAATATAAAATAAAAACAACAAAGAAAACAAAAACTAATTTTTCAAGTTTGACATATTATATTAAGCAACATAATCACAGTCTTGAACCAGATTATACATGTAAATGGCATGTATCAATTCAATCCAATGATTGGTCCCATCACTCCAAATAAAGAAAACCAAAGAGGCTTGTTATATGATGATAAGATCTCCTGGATTTTCTGATTTTGGGTCCTGACCATGAAGGAGTCCTTAGTACATTTTTGCAGTGGATTATTGTTTTTGTAAATACTAGTCTAAAAGTCACATATATATTACCTATAGCATACTAAGCTAAATAAGGACATTAACATTTTCTCTTCCCTATGAGAGGTAGGAACACACTGAAGGCCAAACTAACATCTCTAGATTTTATAATAATACTATGTGTATCATCAAATAAAATAATTATTCATAGTCTACTATTGATTTATCTACTAATCACAATAACTAAGATTTTTAACTATTTCTTTTTTTAAAGATTTTATTTATTTATTGTTTAGAGAGGGAAGGGAGGGAGAAAGAGAGAGAGAGAGAGAGGAACATAATGTGCAGTTGCTGGGGGCCGTGGCTTGCAACCCAGGCATGTGCTCTGGCTGGGAATCGAACCTGAGATGCTTTGGTTCACAGCCTGCGCTCAATCCACTGAGCTATGCCAGCCAGGGCAGATTTTAAACTATTTCATATTTTGTCATTATATTAAGACATGGAATATTCATGATAATGAATAGCATAGGTTGAATATACCAAAAATTATTATTCCATATGTCTATTTTATTTGTTTATTATTGTTCAACACAGTATAAGTGTATTTAATGTAACATAGAAAACTAAAAACAGTGTAGTTATTTATTCCTTCTCAATAAGAGATCACCTTCTATAGAAGGTGTTAAGAGATGACCTCAAAAATTAGTGTGTCCTAAGATCTGAGGCGTAAAAAGGATTTGAACTGAAAAGGCTTTTCACAATCAAGGAGACTATATTGTTGCCTTTTACATATAAAACATTGAAACAAAGTTTTTAGTGATAATAAAATGCTAAAATCATCACTGATTTGATTGCTAACAGTGTTTTAGTAAATGAATGTACTGGAAAAATGAAAAAGAACAAAGGGAGCTTATAAATGAGACATATTTTGTCTCTGTTAAGTCAAGAATTGGATCTTTTTCTCATGGTCACATTCAAGGCACTAATCTATGTCAGGCCATGTTGCATTGCTGATGTATTTATTGCATGGTAATTAGCATTAAATGAGAGGGAAAGGTCAGCAATTAATAAGAAAAGGCTAGGATAAAATCAGGCTCTCAGTGAAGTAAAACTTAAAAATCAATGGAAAGGGTAGCTTTGTGGTTGCTATTTAAAAATACTAAAAAGCACTTGCATCTGAATTGTTGATATTTCCATTTTTTTTAGTTTAACTCACATATTCCAATTGTTTAAACTCTGTGTAATTTTATTCTCACCTTAGTAACCATCATTTCAAAATGGCGAATTGTGATAATTTTAGTTACCTCTAGTTCACACTCATAATGTTTATCTATAAAGGATTTGTTTATTAAATTTATTTTGGCCTCTATGGATAAAGGACTTTTTCAAGTGGCTTGATAGATAGAAGGCAGTTAGATCATAGGGATAGATAGATAGAGAGATAGATATTGAGATCTATAGCTATATCAGATATATTAGGTATATAGATAGATAGATATATTAATAACAAGAATAAAAAAGTTAATAGCATGTATACAAATACATAGTGGATTTAGTGTGCTATAAATAAGCTAAACATGAACATGAGGCTTATAGAAATATCTCTTTGCAAAAAATAGTATGTTATTTACAAAGTATTTATATTTATTTATTTACTATAGTTACAAATAACCACTAACTGGCAATACTCTGTTAGCCATGTTTATTTTACCGTATATTTTTGAAGGGCAATGAAAATTAGGGTTTTTTTTAAAGTAATATTCATCCTTTTTTAATTAAAACTATCTTAATGCATCTGGGTCTGCATCAAATTAATAAGGTTTTACCAGGAGATCTAGATGTTTTATTCACCCAATGCTACTAGAAGCATTTCTTTTTATTACATAGCATGATCTATCCAGTTAACATTAATAGACACTCAGTAGACTGGGTACATTAGGCAATTATGAACAGAAAGAATAATTCTTTGCTGAAGCAAAACCAGAAAACTTCCAAATTGCTGACTAAAATTAAAGCCTTTGGAAGTTTAAATTTAGTATGTTGCAATAGTTTTCTTTTGTGTTTTTTTTTTTTTTGCAATCGTGAAATTTAGGTATCAAAAAATCTAATTTTTTATACTTGGAATTAAAGCATCATTTGGATTAGACTTAATTCTTGAAAATGTTTTTGGCACTAATGTGGAAATTCACTGCATACCCTAAATTCAGCATTTATGAGTATAGTCATATAAATCTAATAAAAATGAAAAGCATGTCAAGTGTTTGATGGAATCCTTATAGAAACCCAGAAGGATTTCAGGATGAAATGATTGAAGATCCTCAGTCTTGGAGTGCATTCTCCTGTTTGAATGCTTCCTTCCCTCAAGGGCAGAGAGATGACGTACATCTTGGTTTCATCAGAACCTATTAAAATACGGCTCTGTGTTGAACTTGAATGAGTCCAGGTTTGTGAACTAAGCAGACATTTGGCCACTAGAAGTTTTTGTTACAGCCACAGGGGAGACGTACAAGAATAGATAACCCCCAAATCATTCTTCTTGTCAGTACCACTTTTTTTTTTTTGGTGTCCCTGGGTGAGTTCGAGCCAATTATCATTTTAAAATTTATTGATATGTCCTTCATTCCTGACGCCTGAGCTAACGTAGCAATCAGTCCTTTTGCCTGTGTATTTTGTAAATTGTCTGGATGAGCTACAGGGTAACAACTATTGTTGAAATTCCAGTGGGAAGATGTTTTGACTTCCAGGTTCAAGAACTGATTAAAATGAATTAATACCAAGTTGACTGCATCATTATTTCCAGTGCAAATTAGACTGAGTGATAATTTATCATCTGTATTGGCAGACCTGCTGAATGATTTATTTTCTGTTACAAATAAAGACTGAATCAGTTGGTAAGATTTATATAGGAACTTAAATATTTTCCTTTGAATTTTAGTAACCACAAACCAACAGTTATCTTGCATTATTGATTTTATTTTTCAGAGGTAGGATTAGGTGCTTGAATCTGAGACAGAATGTCTAAATTGACAGAATTAGTGACAAAGCCATACTCAGCCAAAGTTCATCATTATTAAGGCCAAATAGGAGTTTGATAGGCTTAAACATAATTTATTATAAAAATACAAGCATCATTTTTTTCAGTAGCAATAAAGCCCTTTTTTTTGAAATTTATCCTTACTTTCACACAAATTTAAAAATCTTTTACATTATAACATTGGCAAATTTTCACAAAGACATCATCTAAATGCTTCATTCACTGATGTGGTAACCTATATTTGGTACCAAAGACAGCCTAAAACACTGAACCCAGCAGCCCAGGAACTGGGATCTTTTAACAATCCTTTACAACCTTCAATCAACACCATATATTAAATAGCTGGAAATTTTTACTTTGTGGAGCTTTCTGTGTATTTGTTTGCTTTCTCACTTTTTATAGGTTGTCGATAAAATATTTCCTTTGTGTGTTTGTGGTATTTTTTTAAATTTCTCAAGCTTAGAGAACGTAAATAACAACAAAGAACGCCCAACTCTTTCTTGACACGTTTCCTTATCACAAAACAAAGACAATAATTGCCAAATGCACTTAATAATGTGCCTGTTTGTTGACACTATCTTTCTTAAGAGTTGATTCATTTTGTCTATTTCGAGTACTAATCAATAAACTTTTTACATTTAAACTGTGACTTAATTTGACTTTTTAGAAGTAATAATAAAATTTTCAATTTGACTCATCTGCAATTTTTGAAAAATCCTCACTCGAGGATATGCTTATTGATTTTAGAGAGGAAGGGAGAGAAAGAGAAACATTGATGTGACAGAGTAACATCGATTGGTTGTCTCCCGAATGCACCAGAACCAAGACCTAAACCACAATCCAAGTGTGTGCCCTGGCCAGGGGGTGGACCCGCAGCCAAAATGTGTGCCCTGAGAGGGAATTGAAACCACAACCGTTGGTGTATGGGATGACACCCCAACCAAATGAGCCACGGAGCCAGGGCTCATCTGCAATGTTTTATGTAGCAATTATATATAAGTGACTTCAAAACCTGAACTTGAAAACAAGAACTGAGCTATGGTTTAGGGAAGACTGTTCTGCTACTAATTATTTGGGTGAACTTATGCTTGTGTCTAAAGCTTCCTAAGGCTCAATTACTTTATTCATAAAATAATGGAGTTGAGCTAGATATTGTTTAAAGTATCTTCCAGACTAAAATACTGATGTTCTTTTATCCCAAGCAATATGGCCGTATTTTCAGTCACACTGACACCCCCAAAGGCAGATTTGAATAATGCTACTGTCTACTTCTGACATTGTTTCCAGTTCACTCAATTGTGACATTTCAGAATAAGATTTTGGTCAGGCATATTATGGAATAGAAGTATTCCATCATAACAAATACATGGTAAAGCAAACAATGAAAGATGAAATTAGAAATCCAGCTTCAGGAGAGCTGAGAAAGCACCCTGTTTGGGGGCATTTCCTACATTTTGTTCAAACTTTAGCAAACACCAGGAAGATGTTAAGGACCAGGATAAAGGTATTAGAATGTTTCTCCATAAAAGCATCACTGCTACTCTGTTTCTACAGAAAATAATAAGAAAAGCCAACTGTGATTTATAAGAATTGGATTTTATTATAATGATATAATGCTTTTGTTCAAAGTTTTCATTTTGAAAATCATAATCATATATTTTGTCATATAAGTGGGATAGTGATATTTCTAGTCAAAATATTTTATGACATTTAAAAGTCATTGTTTTATTGATGTCGAAAATCTAGTTTGTGCCTGTTAGTTTTTAAGTGCATGGAGTGGACAAATGGCGATACAATTAAGAAAATAAGTGCCCTGCTGCTAAATGTGAAAGTAACCACATATAATCTCACTTTTGAACAAGAACATTATTGCTATGATATTTTACAATTGTATTATACGGGCATAAAACAAGAAAAATATGCTTCAGAAGGGCATGCTAACATTGACATAAAAATTTGAAGTATACTGTTACAAACAATAAAAGCACACTGGAAACTGGACAGATACATGCAAAAAAAATAAAACTGGACCACTTTTTAACAAAATATACACAAATAAATTCAAAGTGTATTGAAAACTCACGTGTAAGACCTGAAATCAGTAAACTCCTGGAAGAAAAACATAGGCAGTAAACTCTTTAACATTAATTTTAGCAACATTTTTTTGATACGTTTCCCGAGGCAACAGCAATAAAAGGAAAAATAAATAAATGGGTCTACATCAAATGAAAACACTTCTGCACAGCAAAGGAAACCATCAACAAAACAAAAAAGACAACCTACTAAATGAGAGATATTCACAAGTGATATATCCAACAAGGGTTGATATCCAAAATATATAAAGAACACATACAATTCAGTAACAAAAAATAGGGGGTTAGATGGGGCAGGGGAGAGCAGTGTGGGGCGAGATGGGGACACCTGTAACTGAATAACAATAAAAAATGGGAACAATAAAAATAAATAAATAAATAATACATTTTAAAAAATGGGTAGATGACCTGAAAAGACACTTCTCCAGAGCACACACAGATAGCTAACAGACATAAGAAAAGATGCTCAACATCACTGATCACCAGGGAAATGCAAACCCAAACCACAACAAGATATCACCTCACCCATGTCTCAATGGCTATTATCAAAAAGTCAATGAATAATAAGTGTTGGCAAGGATATGAAGAAAAGGGAACCCTTCAGCACTTTTGGTGGGATTGTAAATTGATGGAGCCACTATGAAAAACAATATGGAGGTTTCTCAAAAAATTAAAAATGAAACTATCAATTAAATCCAGCAATTCCACTTCTGGGTATTCATATGAAGAAATCCAAAACATTAATTTGAAAACATATATAGACCTCTCTGTTCAGTGCACAATTATTTACAATAGCCAAGATACAGGAACAATCTGGGGGCCCATCAATATCGATAGGTGAATGGATAGAGAAATTGATACACAATGGAATATTACTTAGGGATAAAAAGAATGAAATATTGCTAATTGCAACAACATGGATAGACCAAGAGGGTATTACATTAAGTGAAATAAATCAGACAAGGAAAAGCAAATACTGTGTAATTTCACTTATATTTGAAATCTAAAAAACCAAAACAAATTAACAAACAAAACAAAACAAAACAGACTCATAGATATAGAGAATAAACTAATAGTTGCCAGGAGGAGTAGAGGTTAGAGGAATGGGTGGAAAAGGTAGAGGGAAATAAGAGGTACAAACTTCCAGTTACAAAATAAATACGTCACAGGGATATAATATACAGCATAGGAAATACAGTCAATAGTATTGTAATAACTTTGTATGATGAAAGAAAGTTACTGGACTTAACATAGTAATCAAATCATAAGGTATACAAACATTGACTCTCTTGTTGTACACCTAAAGCTAATATAATGTTGTATGTCAACTTACTTAAGTTAAAAAAAGTTAAATAAAAATATACTGGAAAAATTATCTTTTCGATTGGTAGGCCTGCCAAAATGAGCTTTATTTTTAAGAGGATAAAACCTTAGCATTACATTCCTCAAATGAACCTACTTTCTTATATAAAGTTATTAGAAATTTTATATATATTTTTCTGTTTATTTAAATATTCTTGTCTTAGTAGTTGCTTTTTGCAGTCCATTTTCTTCTAAACATTTATTTTTAACATAAAAATTTATCTCCTGCCCTGGCTGGTGTAGCTCAGTGGATTGAGCGCGGGCTGCGAACCAGGCATCGCAGGTTGGATTCCCAGTCAGGGCACATGCCTAGGTTGCAGGCCATGTCCCCCAGCAACCACACACTGATGTTTCTCTCTCTCTCTCCCTCCCTTCCCTCTCTAAAATAAATAAATAAAATCTTTAAAAAAAATTTATCTCCTGAGTTTCCACATATGAGGTAAAAACATTTTATTGATGATAGCACGAGTAAAGGAAATAGCTGTAAACAATTTCAGCAAACAAAATATGTGGAGATTTGTTCATCTAGGACACTAAATATTGCTTGTATCCAGTATTTATATAGAAATTTTAAAATAATTATATACTTCTGAAAAATGTCATTGCAATTAACTTGCTCTGGAGCAGGGCATGTGATTGGGTGATCTCCTGGCTGTGTAGGGTCATGTTCCAGCAAAGCATTCACCAGAAATATGGAGAATTTTATGGATTACACCAGATGATTGCAGTGATATCATGCAACCCATGCTACTATTGCATAACTTAAATTGGTTCTCAGTCATAACCATATATTTGAGGCTAATACTTTTTTAAAAGACTTAAACTGCATTTGTGTAAGTGTATGTTATAGCCCTACTTCTTAACCCACACAACATGGGAAAAATCCAAGAGAATGCCCCCAGCAGATGTTAGAGCTGGAAAAAGACCCCCTTTTGACCATTGTGTTCTTTTGGAATTAAGACATTTATAATTTAGCAGTATTATTAAACTGAAACAGGTGTGGTTCCTGGACATTCCAGGTTAAAGATTTTCTGTTGTGTTTTATTATCCCTTTTATTACCAGTAGTAACGATAAGCATGTTCAATGGGAAGATGACCACAATATTAGAACAGCTGTATGCTGAGCTGAGATGAAGAGCTGGAAAAGGTTGATGACAGGGAGAAAAGGCTTGTAAGGGCACACTGTCAGCACCATAGCATAGCTCTGGAAGGAGTTCTGAAAAGCCACAGTCTCTGGAGACTGCTGCCCAGAATAGGAACCTTCAAACACTGTGTAATTTCCAGGCTATGAGAAGCCCTACTGCCCTCCTTTCTTGGTGAAAACAGCAAACAAATAAGCAAACAAAAAACAAAAACCTCTCTCTAGCTCTTTTTGTAGCCACCCATACCTAATACTCCACCATTATATAAGATTTTTATTTTCTCTCATATGTAAACATCTCTGGAAGAGAAAATGTATCAAAATAAAGTTTGCAACTTCATGGCCTACTAGGACCAATAGGTTGAGAGTAGAGTGAGGGAAAATGGTGGAAACTATAGGGAAAAGCCCTACATGCAACAGGGCAGCTTCAAATCTGCTCACACAGAAAGGCACAATTCCATTGCACAACTACGGTACATTTACACAATCATTTGTTTCTTGAGGTACATGATATCTCACCTGAAGGTAGGACATCCAAAGCTCTCAGAATTTCTCCCAAATATTTCCTTCAGATTCTCATCTCAAGTATAAAATAAGGAAATTGGAAGATTAATGTTGAAATGGACCTTGTAATGCAAATATCTACACTTTAGAAACTAAAAAAGAGAGAGTTTGTGTAATAATTCAGTGCCTATTCAATGCAGTGCACTGTTCCAATGTTGCAAAGAAATGTATGCCAAAGGAGATTATGCCTGGCAGTTTATGCCTGGCTCTTTGTATCCAGCCTCTGCTCTTCACCCTGCCCTTTGCCCCAAGCTGACCAATACGGATTACATTCACCAGTTCCCAATCCTATGGACTCCAGTAGAGTTAGCCAGTGGGAATCCCTGGCAAGACATCAGTCAGAAGTAGGAAGGAGGGAGGAGAGTGACAAGGGTACTATTCCCCTGGTTCTCTGGCTTTGCTGGTTCCTCTGACTCCTTGGACTGACCGCAGACACATATTTCAGTAGGCACTCCTGCCATCCAGGCTCAGATAACCTCATCCTTGCCTATTTTCTCAGGGTCTGCGGTTGTGACAGAACTGGGGTTGCTGTTCCTGGACTCCTGCATGATGATGACTGGTGCTTTCCCTCTACCCCACCCAGACTTTTATAATTACCATATTTTACCGTGTATAATGTGGGCCCACATTTTGGGTGCAGGCTTTCAGGAAAAAGATCTTTCATTTTAATTTTTTAAATTCAATTCTTTATTTGTATTTAGATACTTGTTTTTTGTATTATAAAGAATTGTAGCATGCATTTTTAAACATTATGGTACAAGAAAGTATATGTATCAGATAGTTACAAGACACAAGAAGAGATACAAGGTATTTCAGGTACTACCCATGTATAATACACAACCTTATTTTTCCCTTAAAAATTTGGGCAAAGAAGTGCGCATTATACATGGCAAAATATGGTAGTCCACTAGTAAGTAAATTCTACTTAACTTATTCTGAGTGTGTTGTCTGTTTCCTCCTGCAATGCTAACTAATACATAGATGTCAACTCAGATCTCAGGAAGTTTACAATTTAGCTGGATTTCCCAAGGCTGTAGAAGTAGCAGACTTGAGGGTAGAGTCAATGTCCCCTGACTTCTGACTGAGAGATTCTTGAAGTGCCCCACCTGAGCTGTAAACCGTCTTAAACTATCTTGGTAAATGGATAGCTTGCTTTGTATACTTTGTCAAGTTCAGGATTTTTTAGTCTACTGCTACATCATGGAATACTACTCAGCCATAAAAAAGAAGAAAAAATTTACCCTTTGTGACAGCATGGATGGACCTGGAGAACATTATGCTGAGTGAAATAAGCCAGTCAGAGAAAGACAAGTACTATACAATTTTATTCATATGTGGAATCTAATGAAAAAACTAAACTAATAAGTAAAATAGAGATAGATTTATAGATAGAGAGCAGGCTGACAGCTCTGGGAGGGAGGAGGTTGCGGGGTAGAGGAATTGAGCAAAAAGCAAAAGGACTCAGGACACAAGCAACAGTTTGGAGACTGGTGGTGGGGGAGGGTATATGTGGAGCTAGAAGAGGGTGTAAGGGGGATAAATGGTAATGGAAAAAATACAATAAGAATGATTATAAAAAAGAAACAAATCAACCTATTAAAGCAAAAATGATACAAAACCTGAGATAACAGTTTTTCAGCAATATCTCATGTGGCACATGAAAGAAAAACAGGAGCATGTTTACCATAGATTCCTATAGACTCTGAGAAATGTCCTCTTATTTACATTCTATGGATAGAGGATAGAGATTGGGTGTTCGTTTTTGCTATTACTATTGTTACATGTTTTAATAACAATGACATCGGTAGAATATTCAGTCATAGGTGAATTAACTACAAATCAGTTTTGGGAGTCTGTTTCATGAAAACCATTCAAACTTTGAACCAGTCACTTGGAAGAAGAAATCACCTATTCCATAAATCCATTACAAATTAACTGAAAATGACTCCCCTGATATGATAATGCTCAGCAAAGAACATTATCTAGAATACAATAGTATATATTATGTTAAGCTTATTCCTCAACCTTAGAAAAGAAAGCATTTGTATCTGGCAGCGTTTAAGCTTGGCTGCCTCTGTATTTTATGATAAGAATGAAACTTCACAACTAAATCCTGAGATTTAAGGTCTATGGATTAAAAGGAGGATAGCTACATAACTCCTACATGATTTCAAAACATGTAATGCTTACCCATTCATGCTGTACCCTCCAGCAGTCCTCAGTATAACCCATGAACTACATACAGTTGTAGGAGGGCATCAGCATGGTTCCGTAGGCAGCTGGTCTCTTCACTTGGGGCACTGATGACCATATCATAGTTTCATGGAGTGGGACGGATCCAGGGAATGATGACAGCAGAATGCCAAGACACTTTAAATACACATCAAAGTCCATTTTGAAACTTGGCTTAGGTGTGGAAGCACTTGGCTTTCAAAATTTCAAAGACTCACTTTAAGGGGAAAGCACTACATAGATAAAAGACGATGAGAAAGAATGAACAGCTGTTCCAGGCTTTGCTCACTGCTGAGCACAGCCTTTAGATGTACAAAGGATAAGAAGCAATGCCAGTTTTGCAATTTCTTCTTCACCTACATCCGAATACATAGAAATAACATTTGTAATTGGCTAGTTCCCTTTTCCTCTTATTCCATTCTTTTATACTTGAAAGGCGAAGTGTTGGCCTTATTCCAGTAATGGTAATATAATATTAATTGATCCAAACAAACATTCTAGATTATTGAGATGCTAGGAATAGGGATACAAAGAAAAGATTAAATGGGGGGAATCCTTTGTATTTTATTTGGCATACTGTTAGACAGTATTGCATACTAGTCAATTACTTGTACTAGAGCTGGAATACCTGGGTCTGAATCCTGAACTTGACCTAAATAGGTGACTACTTTGAGCAATATGTGCCTCAATTTCCTCATCTGTAAAATGGGGTAATTATATTTACTTTAGAAGAGCTCCTCAGTGTCAGTGCTCAGAGTGTTTGTTTTTACTATTACTATTGTTGTTATTATTACATTTGTTACATTGAGACAAGACAGCTGAGTGGTGAAGAAGGTAGACTTGGACAGGGACTTCATCTTCTGCAAGCCCTTGGTCCAGAAGGCAGACTAGGAGTGGGAAAGAGAGAAGCAGAGGAAAGAAGGAAGAGTTAGCAAGGTAAGAGAATGCAACGTGGAGAACAGAAGCATCTTTGGGAGATACTCTGGCTTGATATTATTTAATTTTAAATAAAAATAAAAAGCTTTGATATTATGATAGGTTTCAAAGAGGGATCTCTCTCTCCTCTCTCTCTCTTTACTGTGTCAATGCCTTTTTCCATTTCTTTCTTTCTTCCAGACCGGGTATCTGTGCCAGGACCAGATCAGGGTTTGCATGCACCTGTGCTGGGACCAGGGATGAATCCACAACCTAGGTATGTGCCCTGAAAGAGAAGAACCCGCAATATTTTTGGTGTACAGAAAAAAGGCTCCAACCATTGAACCACACTGCTAAGGCTCTACTTTTTTGAAGTACCCTAAGTTTGCTTTTCTTGGCTGTGTTATCATTTCCCATTTATTTAATGTATTTGTGTGACAAAAACATTGATGTAGGAAACACCATCACACGTTCATTCTCCTTTTGTACCTATACTTAACATTGACTACCACTGCTATTTGCTTATTTCACCCATATGTCCTGTCAGGGCTCATCCTCCTTCATTCAATTCTTCAGCACAAGAAACAGTAGTTTTTCACTTACTTCCATTCTTGCTTTTTCATACTTCTAATACAATGTTATTCATATCCTAAATGTTAAAGCTATTATTTTATTGTTTTTATTCTTATAATTTGTGTTAACTGATGGCTTTTAACTCTATAAAGTAATTCTCTAAATTCTTTAAGACATGTTCTCCACAAGAAAAAAAGAATTTTCAGCATCTTTTTCAAAAGCACACTTATTTATTTACTTGTAAATTATATATAACCATACTAATGTATTATGTACATTATGAAACACATTTAGAAATAGGAATTGATCAAATGATAAAATTGAATACAAATTTCTTTGCTGTATACCCACAAATCAATAAAGCTTTAAAAATAATATGAAAGAAGGAGATAAGAACAGGTGGATTTGTGTATAGTCTCCGAAAATAATAAACTCTATACAATTTTGGAAAACTTGTACAAGATCTTATACTGTTTATTTAAACTATATTCCTAAGCATTTTTGTATGTTTCTGAATCCTCTATTCCTACTCCCTAAAATGTTCTGTGTCATAATCGTGCATTACAAATTACAGTCTCCTTTGAAATCACAACCTGATTAATCTTTCCCTTATTTACTAAGTTCTTTGTCATATATATATTTTTTACATAAGCCAAGATAGTTTCATGAGGGGAAATGCAGAAGGCAATAACATGAATGGAAATACAGTGGTACCTCAGTACTAATCAACTTGAGAACTCGTCAAACCTGGCATTTGTCACATTCGGTTGAGAAAAAACATTTCAGCACTTGGTACTTGCTTGCCACTGGTCACACTTGTTAGAACTTGTGAGTCACGCCATCCAGCACGAGAAAATACTTCATCAATTGTTGCTTTCTCACCATGAGTCGGAACAAATTAACAAGTACCAAGGTAGCATGGTAATGTATATAAAACCATTCTAAAAAGCAATGGCAAAATTCCAGGAAAATATGCTGCTGTATTTGAAGTATATTTTATAGTTGGCCTGGCAAGAAGATCATTAGGAAAAGTTACTAGAGTCTCTGTTGCTGAAGATTCTTTCAAATTAGTTAACTGGCATAAAAAGTAATAAACTTCCCATACCAGTATATCTTTAATATGCTTGGCAAATTTGTTTCATATCCTTGAGAAACATTATATTCCTAATTAATGTCTGTACTGAGTATGCACAGTAACTCTCCCTTTGTGTCATTTTTATGTTAGAAAAGGTAGGCACATTAGAAACATTAGAATTTTCATTTCCAGAAATTGAAAAAAAACTTCATTTTTTTTACTATTCTATAATGGAAATAAGGTATGACTTGGTAAATTTAAAGTAGTAGTTAGCTGTTAATCTCCCTTTTGTCTCCTGATCTGTGTTTGCTTTCCAGAGGTGTACCTACTGCCACACAAGTTAAACCAGCTCTGATTAGTAAGCTGTTTCTATTGCGACAGCAGCACATAAACTTTGGAATAACAATAAAACTCTTTGGAATGAAAATAGAAATAACATTATTATTGGATGCCTATCTCATCTGTTGCCTCAATAACCTGAAGCACATAATCGACCATTTAATTGCTCTAGGTTTTGTGTGCATCATTTTTTTCTTCAATTACACTGAAATTTCTGGGAGAGGTAAGCCATGACTTGTGTACTCTCTTTATAGCTCTTGCATAAATAATAGGCTGATATCCTCTTGATGAGAAAAAAATTTCCACTGTTTTTCCAAACTAGAGAATTTCAATGAGGAAGTTGGGATTGGTTACAGCTATGAGACAGGCAGAAGCTATTGAGACCCTCAGACAAGAAGGTGGTCAGAAGTGCCACCTTTTATTCTTTCCGCCATGGGAAACATCTCCTGATACGTGGCGAGGAGGCCTGGTGGAAGCTTTACCTTCCTGATGAAGGTGGGCCTTGAACAATTTGTGATTCCCAGCTTTCTGGGATCCCCCTCTAACAAATGAGTGGTAAATAGGCATTTGTAAGTTAATTAATTTTAAAAAATGAAACATATTGGTGAGGTTTGCTGGGAGAAGTTCAATATTAAGACTAGTTCCAACATTTGTCAGGGATTTATGGGAAGTCTATTTCATGTGAATGATGGTTGCCCTAATGTTTCTTACTTTTTTCCTACCTTTTTAAAGGGCTCCTTATTTCAATGCAGTATCACACCCAGTTCTCCACTATATTTTTTGATTCAGTAATTCAATTCCTTATGGAGGTGAAATCAGCATCCCAAGCAGGTTTTTGAAGCTCAGACAGATGACTAGTTACAGGGTATACACACTGACTTGCACACAAAGAATCATTGTCTAATAAAACAGAAAAATCTCAACAATGTGGATGAAACAAAGTAGGTTTTTGTGCAAGTCTAACTGATGCACGCTCTCTTTGATATGGTGATATGGTTTTCTACATCAAAATAGGGTTAATTGAGTCAGGCAGTTATATTTTGATTGTTTTATTTCTTCTTTCTTGGTCTTAAGCTCCTTTCAAGGATGTTCATAGTAAAAATTGCTTTTGAGCCATTTCCAGCAAGTTGTCAATATTGACATATTCTTTTAACTTGATAAAACTAGAGAGAGTTAGACCACCTTTCACTTTAGCCCTCATGTACTAAAACTTTTTATTTCTTGAAAAAGTTGTGTCTTTTCCCTACAGATGAGACCTGAGACTTACAGGCCTTAGTGATGGCGTATTTGTGAGTTAAATAGCTTATTCTTACACAACATCTAGCATATTTCTGGAAAGACAAAACATGGCACAAAACATGTTAATAAGATGAAATGAATGGAAAGGATCCCAAAGGTGGATTCCCAATCCCATCTCTGAACTACAAGACATTATCATAGCTATTTGTGAGCCATGTTTACCCTGCGATTTCATTTCTCTGACAGATCTAAGGCGAGTTGTTGATTTTTCAGTTTGTTCAGCATTTTACTCTTTAGGACAAGAGTGTGACTTCGCAGCTCCTTACATGTCTCACTGCCATCCTGTTCTGAAGACACTCTGTACCTAAAATGGATTGGCCTCTTATCTACAGACGAGTTGCCCTTGCTTTGGCACCTGTCCCTTTTGCCACCCTCTGGTAAACATGCTCATTATCAACCTGTACTTGGCTAATGATATTGTATTAGTTAACTATGTCTTGGATACCACTGTATTACAACAACCAAAACATACAATAACAAGCATTTGTTTGGAACATACATTTAAGGATTTTGGGTGTGTGTGGGGTGGAGGGCAGTGTCAATTGGCCTAGATGGAGTTTGGATTAGCCTGGTTGATGCTGGCTTGTTTATACAGCTGGAGGTCAACTAGGTTAGGTTCAGCTGGGGCAGTTAGGCTCTGTTCCACTCAGCATTCTATGGGGACTGGCCTTCTAGCTCAGATAGCTCATGGTTATAGGAGACACTGAAAAGAGATATCTTAATAGTACAGGTGCTTTTCAAGATTTGGTCACTCATCCCCCCATAACATCCCATTTTTCAAAGAAAGTCACATAACTGAATTTAAAGTCAAAGAGTGGGGAAGTATACTCCATCTCTTTATTGGAAGAAACTGCAAAGCAACCTGTCAAAGGGTGCTGATACTGAAGAAGGGGTAAAGATTTAAAGTCATTAGTAGAATCTACTATAAGTATCTTCATCCAAATCCAGTTTATGCCCTAGACCTTGGAATATTGCAATGACTCAACCCTCATCAGAATATTTGTGGTTGTTGAGTAAGAACATATTAAGTGTTGAATTGAATTTCTCTCAATTTTCATTGTATTCACTGTAAAGTACCTATTCTTTAGATGAAAGACTTAGGGGCATTCTTATTCATCAACATGGTTTAATTCATTAGATGTATTTGGTAAAAAGAAATTAATAAAAATGTTCATTTAAAAAGCAATTGATCCTCAGATCTGATTCTGATCATACTATGTAAAAAAGAGAGCAAATCTTCCAAAAATAAAATCTAAGCTATTTTGCATATTGACAAAGATAATTTGTTCTATTTAAGTAATGGAAAAAAACATGTTTTTGGGGTGGTTAAAGTAAAAATATAAATGTTACTCCAATAAAATAAAAACTCCAGACTGTTTTTGGTAAAACTCATTAAACAAATGAAATAATCATTCAACCCAGCTTTAAAGAACAAAAGAAAGAATATACACTTATGAATCTCAAGAATATTTTCTTAATCTTACAGCACTTAATTTGATATGTTTAGGGTTTATGTCTTCAATTGTAAAAATAGAATTTGGGAAAGTTGAGACTAAAATGCCTTCCTATGCTAACATATGCATAGTCTGTTATGTTGTCAAATTGATACTGTTTGTTCTATTGGATTAGCTCTTTGTGCATTCAATGAAGAGATCATGTTTTTTTTCAGCTACTGATTATTTAGGAATGGCTTTTGACAGAACTGTGAAGTGAGCTAGTAATTGTTTTTGGCTTCTTACAAACTTGAAAAAATCAATGAAATTATAATACTCATTTAGATATTTCTAATATATATCATTTGAATTTATTCAGCCAAGACTTCCTCGGTGCCTACTAAGTGCAAAGCACTGTGACATGTGCAGGAGATACAATGGTACACAAACCAGATATGATTCCTCACTCACACACTGATGGTAAAAGTGGGAACTGGAAATCTTTCTGGCATAACTATCAAAACCGAGCAGATGAATACCCTACGACTCAACAATCACACTGTTAGGTATATACACCACAGAGGTATGTGTACATGTGTAGCAAAACATATGGACCTTTTGTGAATGTGCATTTATAGCAGCATTATTTATAGCAATTCCAACTAGAAACTACCCAAATGGAAATCGGCAATAGGACGGATAAACTGTGGCATCTTCACACAAGTAATACTGTAGAGAAACAGAATGATTTAAAACTACACACAGAAATGAATCTCATAAACAATACTTTGAACAAAAGAAGCCATAGTGTATAATATTATTTAAATTAAGTCCAAGAGCAGGCAAAAGAAATCTTGGATTTTTAGTCAGGAAATGTTTACCACTGGACTATAACAATTTAGAACACAGGAGTATTCTGGGGTGCTGCCAGTCTTCTGTTTTTTAGTCCGGATACTTGTTATTCAGTTGAATTTGATTTGTGAAAATTTGTTGAGCTATACATGAGGATATGTGTACTTTTCTGCATGAGTTACAATTTGATTAGAAAATTACCCCCCTTACTAAGAAAAATGACCATGGGTAGCTCACAGTTTAGAGGGGGAGACAAATAAGCAAATAAGAAAATAGATGAATGGCAGTAAGTACAATGATGGAAGTGAAGAGACTGCAACAAATATTAATCAAGTATCTACAGTGGAGAAAGCACACTGAAAAAGATCCTTTGTTTGACAATCACAGTCAACATATGCAGACCAGTTGGCAGTTCACACTGCCATTTGTCTTCCAGTACCATGGATACTTGTTGAAAGGACATGCTCTGTCTCTAGTGGAAGATATTACAGGCTGGTCAGTCGATCATTTGGTTTTTCAGTAATGCATGATTATGCAATGTTCCTTGAGTATTCTTGCTTTAAGAACTATAATTATTCTGCCTAACATACTTACAACTGCACTCCCTCATTCTGCTAGCGTATGTTCTCTTTTAGGTCTCCCTTGCCCCAAAGGAGGTGCTGTCAGCCTTTGAGACTTATAATAGGATGGGTGACATTAAGCGCATCAGGGAAGCTAGTACCTTATGGACAGACATAGTTTAGACCTATTAATTAATTAATTTTTGTTAGCTGAGATCCTGATAGTACATAAATCTTCTTTCAATCTTCAAAAGCATTTTTTCCTTGGCTATATTCTTAGGCATCTGGGAAATTTGTTGCATGTATTTAATAATGAGAGTAGAATCTGTCACTTATAAATAGAACCTCATCATTTTGTAGTAAATGAATATTTATAGATTGAACTCTAAATTAAATTCTAGTTGAGCCCAATTTAGTCGTCCATCCAAAGGCAGTGGAATCATGCCAATCTGCCTGTGAAATGTCCCTGACATTCTAGCATATGAACAAGAGTCAATAACTAAGTCTCCATCATCATTTTTTCGTGTAGTTGTGAGCAGGGAAATTCATTTTCTGTATTTCTAGAATTTTTTAACAAGCACAAAATGTGTTTAAAACATGCTATTAGTGTGTAGCAGGTTAAATAACCTCTAAGTAATGTAACCCTAGATTGATTAGAAGAAGATTCATCTCCACTTACTCTGTGCTACCAAATTTCTTGCCTTAGTCGCCAGATCCTGGCTTGTTGCTCTCTGTTAGGTTACATCATCTGCACGAGAAATCAAGTGATTTGTCAAATCGAGTTCTCCAGTCTGGTAAGGAGACAGCAATTTGAAGTCTCCTTTGAAAAGAGCAATTTTAAGTTAACTCTTGACTAGACAGGATTTAATTACCTGGTTCTTTTTATCCAAGATTTTACTTCTCCTTATACCTCACTCCCTTGCCTTTTGGCCAATGCACACCTCATTATTTGACTCACCAAGAAGTGGGCGGGGTGAGAAAAGAGAAAGGAACTTAATTGGTCAATTGAGCAACTGGATACAACTCTGGGCCCCTCTGTATTGTTACTCTACCAGCCTTGTAGAGATAATATTCAACTGCTTTAGAAAGTGCTCTTTGGGAGAGTGAGAAAAACTGCATCTAAATTTTGAGCCTTGGAGAAAGTACATTTAAATAATACAAAAAATGTGATTATTTTCTAATTTTCAGATACATGATTCAACTTCTGAAAGTAAATATAATAATATTTTGAATCGTTAAACTCTAAAATTCATTCTATAACCTCTCTGGATTTGTGTGCAAAATAATTTAGTGAGTCATAAATTTAGGGAAAAAGTACAGTCAGCTCAAAGAAAGGCATATCCTTGAGAACTGACGTATTTATGTTCAAACACAGTGATTGTTTTTTCTTTTTCTCAATCATGAAATTATGGTCCTCAGAAAAATAGGAGGTTAGATAGGACTGGGTTCTAATGGAAAAGATGTCAATTATTTATGTACCTCTAAAACAAATATAGATACACAGAAATTACAATGTAATTTGAATATATGGGGAAAGTTAAAAACACTGGAAAAGAATTGAGCAACAAACTAGTTTTTTTTTCAGTCTTTTCTATACACACAAAAATTGAGGGAAATTTGTGCTGAATTAAGTCAAATCAATAGTTGTGGAAATAATTCAAAATTTTACTTGAGTACACATACTCTTCGTGTCCATGAATTGTTTAATTCATTAATCCAACAAAACATTAATTGAACACTCAGGATAACCAGGCACTGTTCCAGCACTGGAGATGCTCCGGAGATAGTTAGTCCCTATCCACAGAGTTTTCATTATGGGACAAAATGACTAAGGGACACTGTTATGGAACAAACTCAAAGGATCACCAATAGAGAACAGAGCTCAAAAACTGCCTTGCTGATTAACTGCCAAACTTCCAGCACTTCTGTGGGTGGCAGGTTGATTGCCTAGACAGGTATAAATCAAGCATTCTCTCCAGCACATGTTTTGCCTTTTTACTGATAGAAAGTGCTTGGGGGGACGCAAGTTGGTACCGGTAGGAACCCCTCAAATACCACCACCTTTTTGCTCAAAAGCATGAGCAGTTTTGAAAACAGAAGGCCACCATTCCTTAAAAAGCTTTTCTTTCTTTTTTAAAGAATTTGTTATGGGTAAAGCACTTATTTACCCATAAAATGGACGAAAATGTAACTAAAGCAAAAAACAGGGAGAAACCTTTCCTTCCAGTCAAATACAATGTACCAGGAGAAGATGACAGATCCACATACTCACCAATGTTAGCGTCAAGTTTTCTTTAGAGTTCATGACAAACTTTTATGTATATAAGTCACGTAAATTTTATTCTGAAAACACCCTATGAGGTAGGGCAGAGAAATGTTATCATAATGTTTAATTTATAGATGAAGAAACTATGCTCAGCAAAAATGAATGACTTCTTCAAAAACCACAGAAATAGGGATGCAGCAAGACTTAACTTGGTTCTCATTTATGATTATTTATATATTTCATCAGAGCTTGCTCTTTCTCATAAGAATGCTAATGATATATAGACATTCATTCATTCACTTACTCACTCATTCATTCATGCATTTATTGAACCTATTCTATTTGCCCACTGCTGCAAAAAGTCCCAGGGATACAAAAATCAACTCCTCTCTTCTCTCCAGGTGTTCATAAATATTTGAATAGCACTTTACTTCTTACAAAATTTTTCTCACAAAAATAATATAAGCATCACTGCATCCTCTGCAGTGTATCATTATTAATGTTATTTTGCACATAGAGGAATTTAATAACTCACCTAAGATCATAAAGATAGTAGGGGCCCAGGATGATTCAGTCACTACTTAAGTGTTGAAATATCTACAGAAATATAGAACATTGGTTCTAAACTTTGTTAGACATGGATCTTTATCACTAAAAAATTTTTGAGCATGCAGTAGCAATATACATTTGTGAATTTTTATTTTATTTTTCTTTTTAATTTCTTTCTTATTTTATTGATTATGCTATTAGTTGTCCCATTTTTTCCCTTTTGTCCCCCTCTGCCCTGCACTCCCCCTCTAAATAGCATTCATCCCCCCTTAGTTCATGTCCATGGGTCATACATATAAATTCGTTGGCTTCTACATTTCCTATACTATTCTTAACCTCCATCTGTCTATTTTGTACCTACTATTTATGCTTCTTATTCACTGTACCTTTCCCCCGATTCTACCCCCTCCATTTCCCTGCTAATAACCTTCCATGTGATCTCCATTTCTCTGATTCTGTTTCTGTTCTAGTTGTTTGCTTAGTTTGTTTTTGCTTTTTAGGTTCATTTGTTGATACTTGTGTGTTCATTGTCATTTTACTGTTCACAGTTTTGATCTTCTTTTTCTTAAATATGTCCCTTTAACATTTCATATAATAAGGTGATGATGAACTCTTTTAACTTTACCTTATCTGAGAAGCACTTTATCTGCCCTTCCATGCTAAATGAAAGCTTTGCTGGATAGAGTAATCTTGGATGTAGGTTCTTGCCTTTCATGACTTGGAATACTTCTTTCCAGCCCCTTCTTGCCTGCAAGGTTTCTTTTGAGAATTCAGCTGATAGTCTTATGGGCACTCCTTTATAGGCAACAGTCTCTTTTTCTCTTGCTGCTTTTAAGATTTTTCTCTTTATCTTTAATCTTGAGTAATTCAATTATGATGTGCTTTGCTGTGTTCCTCCCTGAGTCTAATTTCTTTGGGACTCTCTGAGCTTCCTGGGCTTCCAGGAAGTCTATTTTCTTCACCAGATTGGGGAAATTTTCCTTCATTGTTTTTTCAGATAAGTTTTTAATTTCTTGCTCTTCCTCTTCTCCTTCTGGTACCCCTATAATTTGGATGTGGGAGCATTTAAAGTTGTCCCAGAGTTTCCTAAGCCTCTCCTCATTCTTTTCTGAATTCTTCTTTCTTCACTCTGTTCTGGTTGAATGTTTATTTCTTCCTTCTGTTCCAGATTGTTGATTTGAGTCCCAGTCTCCTCCCCTTCACTGTTGGTTCCCTGTATATTTTTCTTTATTTCACTTTGCACAGCCTTCACTTCTTCCTCTATTTTGCATTTGTATTCAATCATTTCTGTGAGCAACCTGATTACCAGTGTTTTGAATTCTGTATGTGGTAGGTTGGCTATCTCTTCATGGCTTAGTTCTTTTTCTGGAGTTTTGATGCATTCTTTCTTTTGGGCCATATTTCTTTGTCTCGGCATGCCTGTTATATAGTAAGGGGTGGAGCCTCCAGTATTCAGGGCAGGGCAACCCACATCACTGAGTTGTGGTGCTATACGTGGAAAAGGAGTCAGAGAGGGAACAAAGCCTCTCACCCTGCTTTCACTCACTTCCCCTGCTACCCACAAGCAAATTGGGGCCTTCCAGTGCTGATTCCTGCTGGGTGGGCTGCTGTACATTCTAGGATCCTGTGGGTTTCTCCAAGGAACTCCCCTGTTAGGCTGGGGGTTTCTCCCACTGCTGCAACCCCCACAGATTTTTACAGCCAGAGGTTTTGAGGCTTTAGTTTCCTGCGCTGGAACCCTGGATTGCATGGTCTGTCTTACTCCCTAGTTGTTCCTCTCAGTTTATCTGCATGCAAATGTGGACTGCACAGTCCACCAGCTGCACCCTTGCCCACCTAGTCTTGTCAGCTACCACCTTGCCCTGAGTCCTCTCTTTCCTGGCTGCCAGTCTCCATCTCTCCTACCAGTCTGGATGAAGGTTTCTTTTTTAACTCCTTGGTTGTCGGACTTCCACATAGTTCAATTTTCTGGCAGTTCTAGCTTTTTTTTTTTTTTAACCTGTTGTCCTTTTGGTTGTACAAAGAAACAAAGCATATCTACTTACACATCCAGCTTCCATTTACAAATTTTTAAAACAGTACACATATGCTACTATACTAATGTTAATACATTAAAAAAACTCACAAAAATTAAATTTTAAAATAGGTGGGAAAGAAAAGCAAATACAAATAGAAGTTTTAACATTTAGTGTCTATAACCACGTAATTATCACGCATGCTTTTGAAGGTATATACATACACCTGTTTTGGTGATCATTGTAATAATAGACAATGAATTTAAATGAGTATTAAAAGGCAGGACAGTCAGTGTGGATGAGGGCACAATGGAGTGGGTGTTATCATTATGTTTTAGATATATTAAGTTACAGGGGTGAATAATCAACAATCTAAAAAATCTGCTCCTGAGATTTCAGTCATAAATGTCTATCAAACACTGGAGAGATGCAAGTCTTTTTACTCCCTTCTACCCGTCTGTTTCTGGTTGGCACTTTTCCGCTTTTGACAACATGACAATCAAAGAGTATGAATGCTAATGATTATAAACAGGAAAATTTTGAACAAATGAATATCTGTCCCCCAAGCACAAAAAGGAGAAATACTTAGCTTTTACTTCATTCAAATGACAATCACACAAAAATCAATTAAAAAGGAAGCCTTTGAAACTTTGTAACACTTTGTTCAATTCCCAACTAGTTATTAATATAATTTGTGCTGTTGTAATAACTACACCACTTTTATGAAAACACTTAGTTTCTGCTCATGAAGAAGAGATCACGTTTTTTCCCACAATACACTCTTTATTTGAACACCATTTAAATTACTTTTTAATAATTTTCACAAATTCTTCTTTCATGGAAAAACATTTTCCACTTAAAATTTATGGCAATATTGAAATTCAATTTTTTATATGTTAGCTGAAGAATAGTTTTTACTAAAAAAAACAACAGACTTTAGCTCATCCTTTCTTTGAAGACTCTACAACATGTAATTTAGGCATATGCAATTATCTTTTTTAATCCCAAATCTAACATACACACTGAAATCCCACATTTCTAAAATTAGTTGACAACGAACAGTGGAATAATAAATGAAAGTGTTGTCTGTAGCACTGCATTACCAAACTTGAGAAGGCAGAGTTTACAGTATGTTTACTGGGCATCATTCTTCAAGAATTTTGCAACATAGTGGCCTTGGTCTCTAAGTGTTAAGCTAGAACAACTTAATGAGGAAATGAAAATATGATTTTTGTAAGTGGTCTCTGTGTTATACTAGGGATCTTTGAAAAACCAATTGGACATAAGACTTAAAAAGCCTTTTCAAGGTCCTAAAACAAAGGCCATTAAAAATTCCATCACTGTGTAATTTCTGGGAATATTTCGTCATGAATAGAGTGCTCAGTTTCAATTTATTTATTTATATTACAGTTCTATTCAAGAACAACTGCGGTGGCTAATTTTCCAAAAACATTTTGAAGTACTAAAGATTTTGAAATAAAAATGTTGAATTCAAATAATAAAATGAAGAAGTAGCAATATTTAGAGAAAAAATTTAATTTATACTAGAGAATGATTATGTAAGAGCCAACACTCAAGAAAAAAATAAATCTTAATTTCTAATAGCATAATCAGTAAAATACAATAAAAAAGAAGAAGAAATCTTAATTTCTATGGTATATTATTGTTCTCAATACTTTCTTCCCTTCTTTCATCTTATTTTATATGAGAAATTTTGCTGTAGGAGAAATATTGCTCACTGTTCGCTGAAGAATAGTTTATTATAACATTTTGTCAAGGTTTACTGATACGAAAGAGCTGAACCTCACGATGCGGAGTGCTGAAAACAAACCGGAAACACGTCACTGCAGAGTGGAAGTGAGCCTGTTCCTCGATTCAGTGCTCATTCAGCCCATTAAGCAATTAGGTTCTCTGTTCGCCCTGACGAATTACAAGTAGTCCCGTTTTTCACCCTCGCATATATAATCTAGTGTAGAGGTTACCAGCAGAGACGTTCATCAGAGTAACATTTCCAAGCTCTTGCCTCCGATTCTGATTTAGCATTTGTACCTGTAAAAACCCCACAAATGATTTGGATGTGGAGCCTGACTGGGAACTACTAGGTTATGTACGTTCAGAGAAGGGCCTGGAACTGTCTGTTTCTGCTCAATCATGCAGCTTTTTTCTTAGTTGCTGTTCTACTTGCAGTGGAATAGGAAGTTAGACTATACAAGGCAATGGCAAAAGTCAAAGTTACCCTCCCTCCTGACTCCATCTGATTTTCCCCATCTGTTGATAGTTTCTTCCACTGACACATTCGTTGATAGTTTTCTGGCCTGACATATTTACTTATGCTGTTCGGAGGATGTGGAACAGGAGAGAAGGCTCCCACAAGACAGGACTCAATCCAGTTCCACTCCTAAGATATGAAAAAGCAATTCATAGTTCAAATACGATGCACATGATTTCAAGAGAGGTCTAATTCAGACAAGTGAGGTTGTTGAAGCAAGACCACGGGGTCATATAAAAGAGATTAAGCAAAAGACATTATTTTTACCCTTGAGGTACCACCAGAGGGTTGTTTATCACAAACTCATAATCAGGTAATCATTCGTTTGAAAGAAGTTTGTGCATCTCCAGTGCATATCAGGCCCTATGGCTCCCTTTTTCAGATAGTGTAGGATTAATGTTAAGAAATTCTTTGTTAGGTGACTCTGTAACTGTAGGTGGAGAAAAAAGCCCATATCATTTTGAAGATATGACTCTTTTTTAGAATAAATGGCCACAATAAACTGTGATGCTTAGAGCTTACAATGTTCAATTTTGGGGTAATGGAAGCTATTTGCTGAATTGTTCATAGACTTTCAAAGGAATTCTTTTGGTAATCTACTGTTATTGCAAAATATTTTTAGTTTTATTGAATTTTAAATTAAGACCATCATGTGAAATAGTTTTAATTCTGATTAAAGTTAAATCTAACACGACTGCAATAAAAATGAAAAAAATATGAATAATGACTAACTCTCTCTACCATTTCACTCTCTAATAAAGTGCTAGCCCAAACAGTCACTTTGTTAATATTTCAGCCCTAGTTTTTACTTTTATGATGGTAAAGAAGAGAGTTTGGGACACATATTAATAGTTTATAGTGAAACAAAAGATTCTAGAAGACAGATAGGACTATATAAATTACTCTGCAATTCTTTGACCTGTTTCTGTTATGGGCAGAAGACCAGGGAATAACTAACCCTTTGAATCCTCTGCCCTGCTGTGGCCAAAGATCTATGAAGTCTGTATCTTTTCAGTAGGTATTGTGGCCCTGATATGAAGATATGTGAATCCCCAAAATAGATGATTGGTAGAAGACTGCCTGCAAAAATGGCTATTAACAACTCCTCATTCCTTATAAGTGTGTGCCATTCCTTGCATCAAGGTGTACAGCCATATCCCTTTCTCTTGATTTTTGGCTGGCCTTGTGACTTCTTTTGACCAGTATAATGAGATAGAAGTAATGCTGTGCTCTGGGCGTAGAATTTATGAAGTCTGATAGAAAATGCTTTTGCTCTTTTATAAGCCATCCACTATATAAAGACCAGGCTATCTTGCTGGAGAAAGACCACATGGAAGAGAACTGAGATACCCCAGCCAATAGACAGCATCAAGGACCCAGACCTGTGAAGAAGTGCATCTTAGACCCTTCTCCAGCTCCAGTTGAACTACGGCAGTTGACCCCAGATGAAAGAGAGGTAAAGCTGATTCATTCAGCCTTTCCCATATTTCTGATCCACAGAATTGTGGGCAATAAAATGCTGTTTTTTGAAGACACTACATTTTGGAATGGTTTGTTATACAGTAACAGACAACTGAAAAAAATTGTAAAACAATATAGTCTAGTTCTCCACACCTTAATCTTATTTAGCAACTACACAGCACACTTACCTTTGACTGTCCATTAAAAAATAAACAATAGTGACTAGGTTGCATATAAGGTTAGACTCTCTTTGGCCTCATATGTAAGATATATTTCTTGAGTTATTGCTGTTATTTCCAGGCCTTGGGAATTTCCAGGGTTAGAATATTATGCCTTTGGATTATGTTATAATATTTACTGAAATTGAAATATCTCAAAAAAGTGTTATTAGTCATTACTCTCCAGGATAAATGAGAGGGTTGCGTTTTCATCCCTTTGAGAGCCAAGGTTAGTAGGAGCAATAGGGCCTCCGCATCATGACTTGAACATTCCCAGACCTTAGCACCAGCAGCTGGGGAGCAGGGAAGTGAGACCCAGGCATCAGAACTCACAGGACTGACAAAGCCAGCTGAGTGATAATATTTGTGTTTACGTGATTAATCTCTTCAGAGAAATTATCCAGTCAATTAATCAGAGATTACCCCTCTGGTAACTGAGACTTAGACAGTCAAACAGGGGTTCTGCTCCACCCATCCCAGATGTGGAATTCCATCCAAGCAGGAGCCAATCATAAGACTTGAGTCAATGGGAGTTGAGTTCAGGAAGAAGGGTGCCAGGAGGTGGGTACACCCATGAAAGATAAGGTGGTTCCCGGCAATGAGACAAACTCAAGATACATTCTTCTCACAGAACAGAGGGGCTTGTCCTAGTTTCGAGGACTGTTAGAGTTAAGACTATGAGTGAAAGCCATAGATGAATTCTTGGAAGCAGAGCTGATACTAAGACACCCAATTCAAGAGACAGTGGGAAGAAAGAAAAAGAGCCAGGAAGGCAAAAGGCCAGGAGGGCCAAAGGCAATGTAATGAAATCTAAACATTTACCCAGGCTCAGTAATGGTTAATTATGTGCATATTTTTGTTACTGCATTACCTCAGTTAATAATGATAGATTTTTATATAGTTAAAAGAGAATAATTGATAAGAAAAGATTTTATAAAGAAGGAAGTATTTTTTTCCTTTTAATTATTTGTCAAGGTTTTGAGTTCTTTCGAGGACTAAATAATAGGAGAGGTAGAAGAAATATGAAGTTGGGGCGAGGAAGATCAGTGCAAACTCAACATCAAAACAACGTTTTTTTATCAACAAAATGAAAAAGACAACCCACTGAATGGAAAAACACATTCATCAATGATACATCTGTAAGGGGTTCATATCCAAAATTTATAAAGAACTTACACAACTCAATACCAAAAACAAACAAACGATCCCATTAAAAAATGGGCAAGTGATCTGAACGTTTCTTTTTTTTTTAATTTTACTTGTGTTCAAGTACAGTTTTCTGCATTTTACTCCCATCCCAGCCTAATCCCCCCAGTCCTCCCCACCTCCCTCCCATTTCCACCCCACCCCTTGTTAATGTCCATGTGTCCTTTATACTTGTTCCTGCGAAACCTTTACACTTTTCCCCTGAAATTTCCTCCCCTCTCCCTTCTGGTCACTATCAGCCTGTTCTCAATTTCAGTGTCTTTGGTTATATTTTGCTTGTTTTGTTGATTAGGTTCCTGTTAAAGGTGAGATGAGGACATACAGATGGCCAATAAACATATGAAAAGATGCTCAGTGTCACTGATCACCAGAGAAATGCAAATAAAAACCACAATATCACCTCACACCTGTCAGAATGACTGTCATCAATAAATCAAATGAGTGTTGGTAAAAATGTGGGGAAAAGGGAATCCTTGCACAGTGTCTATGGGAATGCAGATTTGTGCAGCCATTGTGGAGTTTTTTTTTGGGAGTTCCCTTCAAAAATAAAAAATAGAACTACCTTAATTAATACCCAATGATTCTACTGCTGGGAATATATCTGAAGAATCCCAAAACACTAACTAATTCAAAAAAATATACACAGCCCCTATGTTCATTGCAGCATTATTAAAAATAGCCAAGATTTGGAAGTAGCACAAATGCCCATCAGTAGATAAGTGGATAAAAAAAGCTGTGGTACATTTATACAGTGGAATACTAATCAGACACAAAAAGAAGAAAATCTTACCTTTTGTAAAAGCACAGATGGACCTGGATAGTATTGTACTAAATGAAATAAGCCAGTCATAAAAAGACAAATACCATATGATCTCACTTATATGTGGAATCTAATGAACAAAATAAACTAATAAAGTAGAATCAGACTTATGGATACAGAGAACAGACTGACAGCTGTCAGAAGGAAGGGGTTGAAGGGCTGGGTGAAAAAGGTGAATGGATTAAGCAAAAACAAAACAAGCAAACTCATAGACACAGATGACAGTATAGTGATTATGAGAGGGAAAGTGGGATTGGGGAGGAGAATAGGGTAAAGGGAGGTAAATGGTGATGGAAGGAGACTTAACTTAGGGTGGTGAACACACAACATAATATACAGATGATGTACTATAGAATTGTATACTTGAAACCTATAAAATTGTATTAACCAATGTCACCCCAATAAAGTCAATAAAAATAGAAAAAGCAACTTTGTTTGATGGGGGAAAGTTTTAAGCATTCTAATTTTTCTGAAGACGAAGTGTAAATTGGTTTTCATGTATTTAGGCTTATACTCATTGGCATGTTTAACATTTATGCATTTATTCCTTCATTCTTTCACTCATCCCTTAAGCCAATTAGTGGTAGCCGTGGTCACAAATGGAAGTGCTTGACTCCTATTTAACTGATTTCTGTTCACACGTAACAAAAACAACACAGTGACCTCTTTTCTCCCTCTTCGCAATCGGCCACAATTTACTTCTACAGAAAACAGTCTTTCTCACCACTTCTGGTCACCACTTCAGACCAGTTTGGTTTGTTTTTCTCCTGACTAGATTATGCAGCATCTGCCCAAACTGGGTTTCTCCTCCTTCTCCCCCTCCTCCTGTTCTTCCTTATCCTCCTCCTTCTTTTTAAAATTTGGCTAGCCCATTAAGTGTGGGCACGGAGTACTTAAAAAAATTAAAAGCTTGTTTATATCCTCAGATCCTTTTGCATCACTGCAGAGACCATATCACCAGCGTCCCCATCTTCTCTCTCGCATCGTCCATACCACCTTCATCTCTCTGTATCCGTGCCCCACGGTGGTCCCCTTGAAATGCTTATGATCAAGGCTTGGTGCCTTCCTGGGGGAGATGTTATAAGGCAATGATGACCCACATTCAGACTACGGTGGACTGCTCAGCTCCTATATTTACTCTACACTTGGCAGGGTGGTGCTGGTGGTCATAATGCCATATTCAAATGTCCACATTCTTTAGAAAACAGATATGTATTTGAATTCTTTGAGGACATTTTCTTCTTAAAGCATAGTTTTTTCTTCTTCTTCTTCTTTAAATCTTGTTTTAGTAATGAGTTGCAGTTCAATGTATGGGCATAGCTGCTACCAATAGCTTCCTTTGCAGAAATGGCAAATCTTCCTTTTCTGTTTGTTCTTTTTCTCTGATGATTAGCATGTTCTTCCCTTCCACAGATCATGAAAAGTGGCCACCATCATTCTAGACTAGCCATTTGTTTTCTAAACAAATATATCATAGATTCACCTCTCTGACATCCCTTATGCATTGGCCACTCCCCTATTTGAGTTTCTGGAGTTATGTGGCATTCCTCAAAGGGATTTCAGCCCTTAGCTCCATGCTCAGAGCGGAGTTCGAGGTAACAATTTCGATTCTCTGCAGCTGTGATGGCTCTCAGAGGTGAAGTGTTTTTAAAAGACAGGTCTGCAGAAATACCAGGAGATCATTCAGTTCTCCATTTCTCTACCACCTTTTTGTTGTTGTTGTTCTGGCACTTAAACATTTTCTCTTTGTGTTTCTCTCCTTATAAATGAACAAAGAAATGGATTTCTTTGCAATTTTAATAGGATTAATGGATTAATTGGTTTTAATGGATTTCTTAGGTAATTTTTTATGGCACATTTAACATATTACATGCATTTTGCTTTAGGTCTTGAAATTAAATGCACTGAATATAAGTAACATAAAAAAACCTATTAAAAATGAAGATTTCTGGCCTACCTCAGATATACTAAATCAACATTCCTCTTGGAAGGAGCCAGTAATATGTTTTCTAAGATTATTTTGTGGCATATAATATGTGTTTATATTGTAAAAACATATGAGAAATACTATACAGAAACAATTGTACCCAAGTGGTTCTTACAAAAAGTTAAACTTTTGTAGCATTAATGTTGTAACATTTACCAATCAGTCCTAAGGCTAAATATTCAATTCACCATTGTTTCCCTTTTTAGCTATATAGTGAAAACAAAGTGGACACTTGAGATAGTTGATAATTAACTGCAAAATGTATACTGAAAAAACGAAAGATAATAATCTTGCTGTCATGTGCTATTTAGTTTGAATTCTCAACAGAAAGACATCATCAACTTGGAGTGTCACCTTTCTTATGTATAAAAATGACTTAAAGGTCAGAGGCTAAAAGCCTGTACCATCTACATAAAATACATAATGCAAAGCAGAAATTAGAATTCATAGGCTGGAAGAAATTCTGGGCTGGCCCAGGGTAGAACAATAATTGATTTTATTTGGTTCAAATTTCAAGAGGGTTAAAGGGTAGATCATTAAGCTGTTCATTAGCATTTGTGAACAACCCCCTAACTAACCTCCAGAAACGCTATTAAAACAGCAATGTGGTTGGAAGTACAGGAGGTGACTGACAGTACTAATTACATCTGAACTAACACTAGAAAAATGAACCCAATTTCATCTAAAACTCTCTGATAATAAAAAATTCTTCAAGAGAAATATTGCAAGGTATACTGACTTGTGGAAACAGACAAACAAAAAAGGTAGTTTTAAGCCTTTCAGATATAAAGATGACAGCCCCTTCCATTTAATGGGCACTTCTATGTGCATTAAAAAGTAAAGACATGCCAAAGTGAGGTTATAAAATTGTGTATACACTTAACAAAACTATGCTTTAAACATTGCAGTACAGAAGAATACATTATTTTATTCACAAGATAATTAAAGTGTTTATTTAAAAAATCATAGTGCACTGAAGATCTAGTTATGGACACAAATAAGGTTGAATGAACAGTGTTTTCTTTCTTTATCATATCAGTGTATTTGTAACAATATATAACTTCATTTGGAGATTATATATATATTTACATTTATGGTCTGTTCAGAAGGTATCCAGCCATGTATAATGAAAAGTGACATTTATTGAAGAAGATACAGGATACAAGAAACATTATACATAGGACAATAATGCCTCAGTCCCCTTCAAAGTAGGCACATTGGGACCTCACATAGTTCTCCCAATCACTATCAGCTGCCCTGTTGTATTTTCCTGAATCTCATCAATGGTCTGAAATCTCTTCCCTTTCAAAGATGATTTTAGTTTTGGGAAATGTCAGAAACTGCAGGGTGCCAAATCTGGGCTATAAGGAAGCTGGGTCACTTTGGTGATTTGATGTTTCACCAAAAACTCTGCATAAGATGTGATGCATGAGCAGGTGTGTTGTCGTGATGAAGCTGCCAATCTCCAGTTGACCATGGCTGTGGCCTCCTGAATTATCCAAATAGCAATGTTCAAGCTTAATGCAAAATGTGATGCAGATTTATTGCTCTACTTGCTCAGTCATTTTGAGTGTGATGGCCACACAGTACACGTACTCACTCAATGGCATCCACCCTTCCGACTGACTAGAACAGTGAAGTTGTCATTGTTCAGACGTCTATGCACATTCTAGTCCAATCTCTTTGGCTGGCAGGTCACATCCATGTCATACAAACTGTTCTTGTTATATTAACAATGGCTGGACTTTTTATGGACAGACTTTGCCTGTGTGTATGTGTAATAGTAAATTTGAAGCTCTTGCTGAGCATGAAGCTGTATTAGTTTCCTTTTGTAACAAATTAGTATGAATTTAGTGAGTTAGAAAAGTATAAGTTTATTATCTCAGTGTTATAGATGTCAGAAGTCTAAAATGGGTTAGAAGGGCTATGTTATTCTGGAATCTTAAAGGGAAAAAATATGATTCCTTACTGTATCCAGCTTCTAGAAGCTTCCTGAATTCCTTGGCTCATAGCCCTGTATCTCTCCTACTCCTGAATCCATCCTCACATTTCCTTCTCTAATTATGACGTCTCTCTAATAAGGACCCCTGTGGTTATACTGGGCCCATCGGATAACACAGAATAGTTTCTCCATCTCAAGAGCTTAACTCAATCACAGCTGTCCTTTAGTAATGTCAGGGAACATATCCACAGGCTTTTGTGGCGGTTGCCTTTGCATCAAAATCAGCTAGGGCATTTTCAGTGCAGAAGGTTAGCTTTTACTACGGAGAAAATCCAAGTTTCTTTAGTAATTGAAGACCTGATTAAGATGACCTAAAACAGAAAACTGTTAGGATAAAACAGATTCTTTGCTTTTTTGGCAGAAAAGTTTTCACAGTTATCAGATGCTGACCAATCGTATAAGTAAACTTTGTCTTTTTAGAAGGTGAAAGAATATTAAGTTTTAATACACTATTGATATTAAAGGTTATTTTAAAAATCCCTTCTAACACTTCTGGCCAAGATGGAGGCATCAGTAAACATATTGTGCCTCCTCGCACAACCAAGATAGAGACAACAACAGTTTAGAAACAGAATAACAAATATAACTGACAGAAAATTGAACAGTGTGGAAGTTGGACAACCAAGGAGTTAAAATAGACACGTTCATCCAGACCGCTGGAAGGGTGGAGTCAGGCAGCTTGCAGAGAGCATTAGGACCGGCCTCGTAAGGCATCTGGGGCACACAAGACCACAGTGGGTGGACCCTGAACACGCAAGCGGCAGCTGGCAGACCCCAGCCAAGGGGTGGCAACCGGGAGACCCAGTGAGGTGGCGATTGTGAAGCAAGGCACTGTGAGCAACCCAGGATCACAGTGCCAGGAAATAGGGCCTTGGGGCACTGATTGAGGACACCTCTGGAGGTTGAGGCACAGGAAGACTCCCAGCCTCACAAGAAAGGTCCTTGGAGAGTCCCACAGTGTGCACAAGCCCACCCACATGGGAATTGGCACCAGAGGGGCCCAGTTTGCTCTGGGGAGGCAGCGGAAGGGACTAAGGTCCCATGGAAAGTGGAGCAAGCGCCATTGTTCCCTCTCAGACCCTGCCCCCACATACAACATCACAATCCAGTGAATGGGGTGCCCCACCCTAGTGAACACCTAAGGCTCTGCCCCTCATATGTAACAGGTGCAACCAGACCAAAGGGGGGGTGGGGAAAGATGGCTCAAACAGAGTGAAAGGTCTGCAATCAGTTTTTTTAAGCGACTGAGAGATAGCCAATCTATCAGATGCACTGGTGATCAGGATGCTCACAGAATTGGTTGATTTTAGTCCCAAATTAGATGAACAAATGAAGGCTACAATAAATAAAATGAAGAAAAATGCACAGGGAACCAATAGTGATAGAATGAAAGCTGGGTCTCACATCAATGGAGTGGACCAGAAGGAAGAAAAAAAAATACAACCAGAAAAGAATGAAGAAATAAGAATTAAAAAAAAAAATGAGGATAGGCTTAGGAACCTCCAGGACATCTTTAAACATTCCAACATCTGAATTATAGGGGTACCTGAAGGAGAAGAGGAAGAGCAACAAGTGGAAAAGTTATTTGAACAAATAATAAAGGAGAACTTCCCCAATGTGGCAAAGGAAATAGACTTCCAGGAAGTCCAGGAAGCTCAGAGAGTCTCAAAGAAGTTGTAACCAAGAAGGAACACACCAAGGCACAGCATAATTACATTAGCCAAGCTAAAAATGAAGGAGAGAATCCTAGAAGTATCAATAGATAAGGAGACAGTAACCTACAAAGGAGTTCCCATCAGACTGTCAGCTGATTTCTCAAAAGAGACCTGGCAGGCAAGAAGGGGCTGGAAAGAAGTGTTCCAAGTCCTGAAAGGCAAGGACCTACATCCAAGATTGCTCTATCCAGCAAAGCTTTCATTTAGCATGGAAGGGCAGATAAAGTGCTTCTCAGATAAGGTCAAGTTAAAGGAGTTCATCATCACCAAGCCCTCATTATATGAAATGTTAAAGGGACTTATCTAAGAAAAAGAAGATAAAAAAACATGTATAGTAAAATGACAGCAAACTCACAATTATTAACCACAACTA
Source organism: Tonatia bakeri (assembly GCA_004024845.1). Taxonomy (NCBI): domain Eukaryota; kingdom Metazoa; phylum Chordata; class Mammalia; order Chiroptera; family Phyllostomidae; genus Tonatia; species Tonatia bakeri. Next base: position 80,549 of record PVIA01007044.1, read on the forward strand.
AAACAAAAACAAAAAGAAACTAAGCAAACAACTAGAACAGGAACAGAACCACAGAAATGGAGATCACATGGAGGGTTAGCAACAGGGGAGTGGGAGGAGGAGAGAGGGGGAAAAGGTACAGAGAATCAGTAGCATAGATGGTAGGTAGAAAATAGACAGGGGGAAGGCAAGAATAGTATGGGAAATGTAGAAGCTAAAGAACTTATGACACATGGACATGAACTAAAGGGGGGAATGTGGGTGGGAGAGGATGTGCAGGGTAGAGGGGAATGAAGGTGGAGAATGGGACAGCTGTAATAGCATAATCAATAAAATATATTTTAAAAAATTCCTTCTAACAAATGCATTAAATCTTATCCATTTTGATCATACATAAATGTCTTTCTCAAGATTTCTTTTCATGAATCTTTTACAACTTTCCTTATTCCTTTCAGTTTATCTCTTGTTCTCTTACCCATTCTGAAATAACCAACTTAGTTTAGGACAAACCACTTTCTTTTAATTTTCTTAGAAATGTATTTCCATACTTTATACCTCCTATTACCCAAAACATATGTTATTTCCTTCCACAGTAATTGGAATTTTTAACCTTTGGATACCTTAATTTCTTGTGAAAACTAAGAAGTAAGCAATTGCAAACTGTTACATCAGTATGCCTTAGAATGATAAGTTTATGAATATATTCTATAATTTCTAGAAATATATGCTTATTCATAGTACGGTCTTTCAGTGCGGCACAATTCTTGTTTACTAACAAACCCATGTATCTTTAGTTTTTCTTTAATAGCCAAAAGTTGATAAACCTATGTTTAGTAATTAATATTTTCATTATTTTATCGTATTTGGAAATTATATGAATATTCAATAACTTTCTATCATTTACTTTAATTTAGCAAAACCTTTTAAGTTACCAAAGAGACTTAGGAAACCATTTTTGAGTACATATAACATATAATTATTGTTAAAGTTCACCTAAAAACTTTCATTCTATTTACATCTATTTCATTTACTTGTTCTTAGCAGTTATGTTTAGATCACTTGTGGAAGTTCCATCATACTGAGTTATTTGTCTTGCTGACAAATTTTACAATGGAGATAACACAAACTCATTTGATGAATACGTCCAGGTAGAATAAAAATATTATACTTAATGATAAAAACTCTAAAGACATGCCTGTTTAAATTAAATAAACATACTTAATTAGCTTAATACCAAATATACCCTTTAGATTACAGGCACTAGAAAAGCATTTAGTTAGTTTCTACTACATTTTTGGGAATTTTTAAATAAAATTGTTTGTTTGAGCCAATTAAATAGAGATTTTACAAATTAGCAATATCATCTGGAGGTGGAAAATACCATACAATGCACATGAACATACAGACAGATGCAAACAGAGACCCCCTCGCCTTCATTTAAAAATTTTAGCCATGAAATAAGTGATAAGTTCATATGCTCAGGAATGGCTTTAGCTTTTTTCTTATTAATATTTGTGAAGACAATTAAGATTTTTATTTTTCCTTAACATGGCTACCTTGTAACCAGAACAGTGGTTTGTTGTGCTTTCAAAAAATATTGCTCGTTTCCTCTTTCCTCCAGCCTTAGGAACTTGGGGTGGTAAAGAAAATTGGGCTCTGAACTGCCTCTAGACTGCATTGCTGGTTCTGCGGAGATGTGTGAGATAAAAACAGTTGCTCTGAATTTCCCAAAGAATCGACTAGTAACTTAAGTGACATCACAGGTTGATCTACCTGTCCATCTACATCATCTGTAATTTCTTCTTTCCCTCTGGGCCCATGGTTTTATTTTAGCTTAGGGGAACCAGCTCCCCACCCCATCAGCTTCTAATTTGGCCAAATTTTTCATCATAGAGCTTTTACATCTTTTGAAATATTTTGTCAGGTTTCAGCTGGAACAACTGTAAATATTTCTGGCAGCATTAAACAATGCCATGGACTCAAATGGCCTCAAAGGGTGCAAAGGTTATTAACTTCCAGAGTCATTCTCTCTGATAGCGAAAAGAATTGACAACCTACAGGTCCCAGGCAGGCAGAAGGCCAAGCAAACCTGTAGGACATGGGCAATACCTATCCCTGGGAAAGAAAGGATCAATTACCAATTGGTCTGGATTTGGGAAGAGAAAGTGTCAAATTTTATTTTCATCTTTCACTGGGCTTAGGAGGTAATCCATTTACAAACAAACTTTTACAGGTCCTCCCAGAGTTCATCCTCTCTGTCAGATGTGTGAGTATATGCATACTCTAGCGGAAAACAAGAATGAGCAGCCCTGTTTTTACTGCCTCTGGGAGGAAACTGACAGATGTAGAAAACTCCCTTCTGGTCTATCTAGAAGGAAATGGTTGGACAGACAGCACAGTGCACCCCAGCAAGAGCACCCTCTGGATGGTGGAGGCCAGAGAGAAAAATATTCTCACTGGTCATAAAGGCCAAACTCTCAGGATACGACACACGATTAAAGGAGAGACACCAGACACACAGAGAAAAAACAGCATTAACAACATCCACGAGTACTACTCATACCAAGTAACCCAGAATCACTAAGCCTAAGAAATTAGTTTCGCAAATATTTTATTTTGCTAATCTATATTTAGTAAAAGAAAAAAAAAAAAGACTCTTACCACTCTGCTTCCACCAAACTCTGCAAGTAGAAATCTGGGAGTCTAACTTGGCAAGAATTCTCACCTTTTTGGCTGGCTCATGTTAGCAGTTCTAGGATCTTTCTGTTGCCACAGCTTCAGGGTGAGCTGGGCCCAACCTGCGGGATGTCCTTCTCATGGTACGTACTTTCAAATGCCTGTTGCAGCGAAGATATTTTCATGATGTGGCTGCTATAACTTGGTATAAGGTAATATGGAAATTACATCTTTCACCCAAAGTATTCATAATAAGACACTAATTATTTATATTTATATAAAAAGACAGAAAAATATTGTTTCTCATACTGTGATATACAAATGAACAGTCTTCTTTTGTTCTATACAAGTCTGTTAAACATTGTTAATACACATTATATAAGCTCTAAGGATTCATAGTAAACAAAGCAAAATTGATATACTTGTTCTAAGAAGAGAAATAAATCAATAAAATAAGATTCTGGCTAAAAGTAGTCAAGGATTAGTTATATATAATGGTTATATATCAATTAACATAATAAGACCTTTATTACTATGCTTTTTTTCCTCTCTCAAGACTAAGAAAATGGACACTAGCTTTAACTCTACTGTTAGGTTACAAAGAGAGATATAAAGATCAATATTAATAGAAACAATTCATTTGCCTTTCTGCCTCTCTAGTAGACTCACTCTTTCATTTATTCATCTGGTTAGTCAACAGAAGGTAATTGAATGCATAGAATAGGCCAGACATAGGTGTCGTAGTGGTGCTAAAAAGTCAGGTGTATTATGCTTATTTTTGAGTTGAGTCAGTGATCTAACAATCTTCTACTAGAACGAAGCTAAATATTTATAATAATAATATAGTATCACAAGTGAAGCAGAGTACTTGCAAAAATATAAGAGCAGACATTTATATTTTAATTTTGTATGCTTTAATCTTAACTGAGAAAAATGGGTAAAAATACTGAATTGGAATATTATATCTCTATAATATTCTCAGTGCTTAAAAGATTCCCTTTTTATGAACTTTATATTAACTATTGATGGGTGAATATTGATAAATATTAATTAGTAAATAGTTAATTCAAATTCACATTAATTTATTTAATCATAGTTCATTCAATACGTATTTATTAAGCCTCTGTTATATTCCAGGAGCTGGGCACACAACCAGAGTCAAAAAGTGAGGCCTTTGAACTCATGGAGTTTACATTCCTGGGAACTAATATACTGTGCTCTGACACAGGCCCTGGCTGAGTGGCTCAGTTGGTTAGAGCACTGTCCTAATACACCAAGGCTGCAGTTCCATCCTGGGTCAGAGCACATACCATGGGGTCCTCTCTCTCTGAAGACAGAAAATAAAAAGAAATATGCTCTGATACTCCACGTACTTCACTACATTTTCATGCTAAACACAGACAGCAAGGACAGTGCTAAAAAAGGGTAAGATACAATTCAGGCTGAGTATTTTTCAACTCTGTACTTCTGTGCAAGGGCTTGACGGCAGCTTTGCCCTTAGGTGTGCAATCTTACACAGTTACTTAAACACTACCCCTTGTTTCCGCTTCTGTAAAACGGATACAGTACTAGGTGGGTTCTCCTGGAGATTAAATGAGATAATGTGCGTTGAATGTTCACCAGTTATTCCTCTTACTGCTTTGGCTGTGGTTCCAAAACGTTCCTGCTCATTGGAATCTGGGGGCCTTTAAAGGCATCTCAAACCCTGTGCTACACACCAGACCAATTAACTTTAGTTTCTGAGGGTAGGGTATAAACGGCAGCAGTTTTGGAACACCCTAGGTGGCTTCAACATCCAGATTGGGTTATTGATGCGTCCTGATAGCGTTTGTCCATCTACCTGCCTTTACCAGAGTTTAATGAAAGTCAGATAATCGAGGTGCACATTTTTCTGTTCCATCCTGTGACTTTATTCCAAATTCTTTCAGATCTTCAAGGGATGAGGGATGGGAGGAAGCCCAGACCTCTACTGCCTTCTCATAGCTTCTAAGTTTATTTTAGCGGGACCTTTTAGGTATAATAGGACGGCTGACATTTGCACCTGCTGGCGCCTGCTGGGCCTGCCAGAGGAGAGGCAAAGAGCCTGGAAACTCAGGCCGGCCGGGGGCGCTGGGCTCAGTGCAGAGGCCGCCGAGTCGTGGAGAGGGAAGACCGGCAGGCGGATCGTTCCCTGGGGACCCTCAACTGCCCCGGCGCTCGGATCGGGTGGGCGTTGTCCGTGCCTTCAGCACCCCTGCGGGTGCCCGACTTTCACTCCGCGGTCTGGGAGTCGGAGCAGCCGCCGGCGCATTAGTCCGAAGCGAGCGGGGGCCCGCAGCGCCGCCAGCCGCCATGGAGCCAGGGCCGCCTGGAGCCACCAGGCCCGCAGAGCCGGGGCCTCGCCTGCATGGCGAGTGCCGCGCGGAACAGGCGGCCTCGGCCTCCTTGCTGAGCGGGGAGGAGGCCCAGCCCCAGCGCTGCGCGCTGGCCGTGGCGGCCGTGCTGCCGGCGGGGGGTAGCGGGGAGAGGATGGGCGTCCCCACCCCGAAGCAGTTCTGCCCCATCCTGGAGAGGCCGCTCATCAGCTACACCCTGCAGGCCCTGGAGAGGTAATGCGGCGCCAAGCGCGCCCCACGGCTGGGTCCGGCCTCCGCCTCCCCGCCCTCCGCCCTGCCCGCCCAGGCCGGCCTGCGACACCTTCCCCTACCGGTGCTCTCGCGCGAGCGCCTTCTCTCGGCCGACTGTGGAGCCCTCTCCACAGTCTCAGTCACTCGAGCTTGGCTTCCATTCCCGCTCGCACTTCAGAGACGGACGCTCTGCTTTAACAGATGGGCCCGGAGGCTGGGGCTGCCCCATGGAGCCCTTTACTTGCCCGGGCCGTCCACCTGGTGGGGAAAGCCGGCCCACGTTGAAGCTGGACTAAAGGGCGCACGGGGTGGGACGAAGGAACATTAGTTCTAATTGTGGCCCCACAGGGAGAACTAATGAGGAGAAACTATTCTTGGAGGCTCCCTGGCCCTGCCTGTCTCTCATAGCCAGCCTTTCACTTGTCCTTACCTTCTCATTCTTTCTCTTTGGCATAGTCTTTCTCCCTCTTTAGCATGCATGCACGCGGGTTATGAGTTTTACTTGCACAGCTGTGTCGTGGGCATTTGTTCATTCACTTTATCCGCTCATTCACACACAGTAACTGAGCACTTCCTATGAGATACGCTGCTAATTACTATGTGCTGAAGGTGGACCGAGGATAATTTAATTGAAGGCTTTTAATGGTGGAAAGGGATTTAAGGGTGCCATGTTGAAGCCAGCCCATGCCTTATTAGGAAAGTGGGGAAGTGAAGGAGGGAGAAGGAATGGAACAAGGAGTAGAGGAGCTGTAGTGTGGCGCTAAAGAGGTGAAAAGAGGGGTGTGTTATTCTATTAGTCTTACCTTGTTTTTAGCCCCAAGTGATGCGAGCAAGTGTGGTGTAAGGCTGGAGGTGTGAGAAGCAGGGGGATTGCAACAGCCTATATTCGTGTTGCTGAGGTGTTTAAACTTCTTGAAGCTAGTGAGGAGCTGTGGTAGGATGTTTAAACCTTGATTGACGTGAACCGTTTGCAATTAAAGACTGATGGCATCTTTTAGCGTCCTTCGCAGGTGACTTTAAGGAAAAGGAAGCTAGTGAGATTCTAGTTAAAGGATGGTTGCATGTTATTAAAAAAAAAAAAAAAAAGAGTTCTCCGCCATGCTTTCACACACCCGAGAAACCAGAGGGCTCAAGTTGCTTTGCATATCGTTAATTTTACTTTTTGAATATTGTCATTTGGAAAATGGAATTATAAAAAACCCTAATCACCCCTGATTCATATAATCTGCCCTGTGATTACATCCGAGATTCTTACAAACCTTGAAACAGTTCCAAGTGCTTCCTCTTGTTTTCTGTAGTCTTCCGTTTCTCTGGGTAGTTGAGGGTGAGTTCCTTGAAGCCATGTATGGATCATGCACCTACAATATTCTAGTGTCACAGACACTATGACAACATAGCTCATTTATGCAGTTAATCTTATGGAACTCGATGGATCTTTTTCAGCGGGGTCTTTTTCTATTTAGTAATTAGATATAGAGGAATAGAGTCATTTTACATTTAAATTTTCTTTCTGTGAAAACTGCTATGTTAATTTGCATCTTATGTTTTCTATGAAAACTTCTATGTTAGTTTTGCATCTTATGAGGCAGCCTGAGATAGGTGGATACTAAAAAAACTTTTAAAGTAAAAGAATATTCTGGAAAGATCTTGTTTATGGAAAATAAAGCAACACTTGTTTTCCATTTTTATTTAATTGTTAACAGCGGCCATAAAAATCTTAAGAGTGACTAATCAAAACCGCCATTTTGAAATACACCAGGGCTCATTTTTGTCACTATTCCAATGCCTGAAGAAATTATGGAATATTATATTTTGGGTATGTCTCTGGAAATCCTTGGATATCTTGGATTCCAGGAGTGTATGTATAGGTGCTTCTTAGCTGTTTGGCAAATGAAAGCCATTCTCTTCTTTTGGTAAAAGGTGGAATCTCTAGACTGCTGGTAGTTTTCCTACAGCCTGGTACCAAAATGCTCAGGTTATTTCATCCTGAAAGATAAATTATGCACGTTCAAATAAGGAAAGGAAATGGAAGCATAGAGTGTCTTGTAAAATTCTTATTTTTTGCTTTTTGGAGAAATTATACCTGCTGACTACTTATTAAAGGTATAGCAGAGTTCAATGTCCTGTATAAGACAAGATGTAATTGGGTGCCATCACTGTCAATCATCCAGGTGCTATTAAGAGAGTGTCAGCTCTCCTTGTCCTTTAACAGCTGTGAGTATGTAATGTCCAGAGTTTGACTTTTCTTTTAGTAGTTAGGATTTTCATTGCCCAAACTTTTGCCATCTCACTAATAGAGGGTTGAGCAGGTTTTGTGAGTAATCTTTGTTTCTTAGTACTCTCTTGACTAAGAAATTAAAGATACTTTTTGAAAAATAATCCTTATGGGTCAATTTCTTTTTTTGGAATTTTGAACCAACAAACTGCTTAGAACTTAGGATAGAGAAGGAGGCCACCCCGAAGTTTGGCCCCAAATTCCTGAGTTGAGATAGGGAAATGTAAAGAAATGTGGCCAGTATGACTTTTATTTTTTAATTTTTTTGCCATCATAACTTTTAAACAATGCTACTAACACATGTGTTTATTTCCACTCCTTCATTTATCCACCCAAAGGGACTAAAAATGTATAGCCACATTAGGGAAAAATAAATGCCTGAGGAAGAAGAGCAGATAGAAGATAAAACTCGGGAAGAAGGAAAGGTGATAGAGGAGTATTAACCAATCAGATTTAACAGGCCCAAGAAAGTGGAAACATAAGCCCTGAGGTAGA
>PVIA01007045.1:0-38975 GCA_004024845.1 Tonatia bakeri
AATACTTTAAAACTTGGTAAAGATCATCTATAAAAATTGACCTCAGACATCAGATTCAGACATCATATTCAGAATATAAAAAACTTAGAATATTTTGCCTAAAATCTAGAATGAATCAAGAATATTTGCTTTCACCACTTTGAGTTAATATTGCATTGGAAGTTAAAATAGTGCAATAAGTAAAAAAAGGAAATAAGGAACATCTCTACTGGAAAGGAAGAAAGGAAGTTATTTTTATATACAGATGACATTAACATGAATGCAAAATCCTAATAAATATATTTAAGAATCTATTAGAACAGGTAAATTTAGTAACTTCATGGGCCGTGAGATCAATATACCAAAAATCCCCTACATTTCTAATATTAGTAATAATTAAAAATGAAATTAAAAATATGGTTGCATGTAAAATAACACCCAAAATAATTAGGAATGAATTTAACAAAGTTTGATTTGTAAGAACTGCATACTAAATATCACAAAAAATTGCTGAGGTACATTAAAGATCTAAATAAATGGAGAGAGATACCATGTTCACAGATCAAATACATTATTAAAATGTCAATTCTCTCACTAGTATATAGTTCCAAAGCAATTCCCACCAAAATTCTTTCTCATTTTGTAGAAAATGACAAAATATTTCTAAATTTATAAGGAAATACCAAGAGCCCAAATTGCCAAAATAATTTTGAAAAGGGACAAAGTTAAAGGAGTTACATTATCTGATTTTAAGACTTAGTATAAATATCAGTATAAATTTTCAGTGAATAAGATAGTATGGCCATATTTAAAAGTAAACAAATAGATCAGGGGATCCAAGTAGAGTCCAGAAATAGAACTGCACTTACGAGGCCAACTGATTTTTCAACAAAGGTTTCAAGATAATTCAATGTGTGGAAGGATAGTCTATTCAACGTTGATGCTAGGCATATTAATGACACCACACTACCTAAGATGTCTGTATCCTAATCTCCAGAAGCTATGAATATGCTTGTTTACATGGCAAAGACTAATTAAAGTTGCAAATAGAATTAAGTTTGTTAATTAGGTGACCTTAACATAGGAAGATTATGCTGAGTTATTCAGGTGGTCCCAATGTTCCTGGTTTTGTTTTATTTTTTTCATCCCACAAGAAATCATAACTTTACTGACAGAAACAGTACAAATTTCAAACCAGACTGCAGTTACTCTTTTGAAACACAAAAAGTTCCTCATTTTTAGATGACTACATTGTTAATCATATGTAGCATTTACAAAATAATTATTCCTGTTGTTCAGGGCTCAGAGTGCCTTTGCTCCCTACACATTTGCTTATGAAGTGATCAATTCTATGTCCTAACTTCCACACCTCTTTCATCAACCTCTTTCTCTCCACTCCTCTTATAGAGTTGCAGTTGATGTCTTTTCTTGAATGTTTGAGACAGCCTCATCTTGAACTTTGATTTTTTCAGCAACTGTTAGCTGTGCTTGCTGAGATAAATCCTCAATCTTGGTTTCCCTCAAAACTATGTAGGTATATGAAGTTGGGCTCTTGTAGACATCTGGTTTTGTGATGACAAAGAGGATATTTTTAGATTTCTGGATAGTGATTCTAGTAACCCCTGGAAACTGTCGAAGACCCAGTTTGGGATATAGCCTTGCATGCCTTATTTTCACTCCAGCTCTGTTTTGCTTTGCTGACTGGTTCTTCATTGATTTCAGCTGTTGCTACTAGCTGGGCTTATTGTGTGGTTGCCTACACGGAATCTTGCTCCTGGAGCTCTGGTACTGATTCATTACTGTCAGATTCAGTTTCAGATCTTGTCTCAGTCTGGGGCTGAAATAACTCCTGCTCTATAGTAGGGATGGTTTCTGTGGCTTCACCCTGGCATTTTATGCAAGGAATGTGGAATCAAGATGGTGGCAGAAAGGTAGGCAGTGAGTGGGAAGTCCAATGCCACTGGTTTTAAATATGGAAGAAGGGGCTGTGAGCCAAGGAATGAGGGCAACTTCTACAAGCTAGAAAGGGCAAGGAAATGGATTCTCCTCAAGGTCTCCCAGAAAGGAAGTCAGCCCTGTTGACAACTTAATTTTGACTTAGAGTCGTGTTGGACTTATAATCTTCAAAACTATAAACTAGTAAATTTGTGTTGTTTTAAACCAGTAAGTTTATGTTAATTTCTTACAACCATGAAAAAGTGATGTAATCAAATACAGTATAGGGAAGAAAGGGTGTGGAATCACAACACTTATTATAGTCCAGGGGTATCAAACTCATTTTCACTAGGGGCCACATCAGCCTCACAATTGCCTTCAAAGGGCCAAATGTAATTTTAGGGCTGTATAAATGTAACTACTCCTTAACTAGTGGCAAGGAGCTTGGCACTGCTGCTGGGCAGAAACAAGGTGTCAGGCCAGATAAAACAAGGTGGAGGTGTGGATTTGATCTGCAGGCCTTGTGTTTGCCACCTGTGTTATATACCATTTACAAATTAAACATAAATGAATCATAAATTTAAATTTAAGGCCTAAAACCATAAAACTTTTGGACAAAAACAAATAAATATCTGTTTTCTTGATTTCACCAAAGGTTTCTAAATCTTGATACAAAATTTATGAATCACAAAAATTGATAAATTGGACTTCATCAAAATTTAAAAATAATTTTGAGAAATTATTAAGAAAATAGAAAGGTTATTGACATATTTATAGAAAATATTTGCAAAACCATACATTTGAGCAAGGACTTGTATCCAGAATATGTAAAGAACTCAGAAAACATTTAATCCAATAATAAATGAGCAGAATTTTGAATGGACATTTCACCGAGCAAGATACTTGATGAACAGTAAGCATACTATGAGGGGGGACCCCCAAAACTAGAATTTATTTATAAAAAATTGTGTATTTATTCTTACATGTTTAAGCTTCAGTCACATTCATAGTTGTATCCAACTGATGCAATATACCTATGGAGATAATTTTTCCACTGCTCAAAACAGTTTCTCAATTCAATTTTGAGATCTTTCAGTATTTCTGATGTTTTTTGTTTCATCTCTTCCACATAAGCAAAACATTTACCTTTGAGGTCTTTTTTCATCCAGGGAAACAAAAACAAAAAAAGTCACTTGGGACAACATCAGGTGAATAGGGAGGGTGGGGCATGAGGGTCGTGCTGTTTTTATCAAAAATGGCTGAACACTCAGCATGATGTGAGCCCATGCACTCATAAATCATCCATTTTGAAGTGGGCAAATACCTCAAAGGAGTCTTCAAAAAAATTAACTTAAGCCAAACACAGCCTTTCACAAAAATGCCAGCCAGTACACTGATACAGATGGGTTCCTAAAACACTCGCTTAGTGGGGGAAGCCTGCACTACAAAAGGCCCACCCTTCAGAAAATAATTCTATTTTTAGGGGGGGTTTATTTCAGTGGACATCAGGGAAATGAAAATTAAATTAACAAAGAACAATCACTGGACACCCACCTAAATGCCTAATTTGAAAAGACTAAGGATGCTGAATCTTGGCAAGGATGCAAAGCCAATGGAACTCTAATTCATTGCTGACAAAAATGCAGAAATGTTACAGGCAATTTGAAAATCAGGTTGCTAATTCTCATAAAGTTATTTATTCTCATAAATATACACTTATTTTATCACCCATCATTTCCTTTTTTGAGTATCTACCCCAGAAAAATTAAACATAATGCTACAATAAGATTTGTAGTAATCCATAAATATTCATAGTAGCATTACTTATAATATCCAGAAAACAGAGTAAACCACAAGTTCTAACACTTGGTGAATAGAGAAACAAAGTGGTATATCCTAATGATGAAATAGTATCCAGCAATGAAAATGAGTCTACTACTGATAGGTGCAATGGTATAGATGACTTTCAAATCATTATGCTGAATGATAAAACTTGGTTAGAGAACACTATATATTTTATGCTTCCATTCATGTGAAATTCAAGAAAAGGCAAAAGTATACTGACAAATCATTTTAGTGGTTGACAGGGATGAGGAAAGAGATGGGTAGAACAGGGACAAGAGGGAATGTACTAAAATGGGAAAATGCTCTCTGTCTTAGGTGTGTGGTAGTTAGAACACTACATATTTGGGTGAAACTCAGACTGTACACTTAAAATGAGTGCATTTTATTACATATAAATTATACATTAAACAATTGAAAGATCATTATAATGAACTTTCAGTATTTGCTATGTCTATTGCTCTGGTGAAATTAACACAAATAATGAATAACATTTACTGAATTTGTACTAGTGGGTTTTTCCTTACTCTGTTTACCTTTTTTATTTATGTGATTGCATGAGTGAGTCTCAGTTGACTTATGGAAATATTAGAAATAACCAAGATTGCTCATTCAAAATACATCAACTGTATGCATGGGAACCAGAAAAATTGAAAGGATCCCAGGACAATTATATAGAGTCCTAACATAAATAACTGATATAGGTGAAGTGACGCATGTTATGTATCATTTCTGGAAATAATAACAGTAATGTCTACCACAAACTAGTTACAAGGATTAAATGAAGCAAGGCATGTGAATGCTTAGCACAGTGCTGAACACATAATTAGTCCTTGATACACAGTACCTGTTACCTTCATGAAATGTGAACATTCTTATGAAGAAGTGTGGGTCAAGCCAGGCCTTGTCAAATACTATTTTTGCCTGTCTACTATATCTTTCCCTTTCTTCAAGTAATGGAATATTCTCTTTTTTTCCTTTGGGCAATTGCTTTTCCCCAATCAGTAGAGTCCTAGTCAGGCAATTAATCCCACAGGCTCTTAGGGGAGATTTTCTTTGCTGTGATTCGATAAGGAAAGGGACTGAGGTCCAAGCCAGGCTAATTAGAAATTTACCGAGATTTAGTTACTCAGTGATGAAGGAGAATGTTAGGGTTACTTGCTGCTGTTTTCAGTGCCCTGCGGAAAGGTCAACCTCAGAATGCAGCCATCATGTGGCATAAAATTTAGAAACTGAGTGCCGCAGAGCCCAGGAACATTGTTCTAGAGTCAGTCGAACTTGTGCCTTTACAGTTTGTTAAATGAATAAAGTATGTCCTTCTTACCCACTCTACCTAATCTAGCTTTATTTGAGTGTCTGCCATTTATAACCAAAAAAAATCAGAGTTTCAAACACTGATTTTAGAAAAAATCTGTTTTCTCATCTCTAAAATAGGGGTGATAATTGTCCATATTTTACAAGAAGGTTGTAAGATTAAATTACATAAAAATGTAAAGTGGTTAGAACAGTGCCTGAAACAATAATACTACACATTTTTGCCATTTTTATTGTTATCTATTTTCCTTGTTGAAACTATGTTTACATAGGGTGAGAAAGTATATAAAAATAGGTTTAAATTTTTTCTAACAGCTATTGTCATTAGTAACTGGATTAATGAATTAATTAAATTGAATGGATGATAAATTGAACTAATATGTGCAATAAGGTCACACATTCTGCATGCATCTTCCTTGGCATGTACCTTTCCAGGTGTAATGACTTAATATGGGTCAGATGAAATCAATTTCTGATAGCTCATAATCAAGCACACAAAATAACCTTGTTTATCTTATGGAACTGGGAAGTCTGAATCCTCATAGGTGGCTTGCTTAGCTGATTATAGTTCTCTCTGTGAGGAAAACCTTAACAACAAACAGCCATTAAATGAAAGACTTTCTATAATGAATTACAGCTTTCTCCATTATCTTAAATAGTATTTTCAATAGGTTTTTGTGTCTTGTGTAAGATAACTTATGGTTATCTTTTTGCTATTATTGAGCCACATGGACAGCTGTATTTTTTTAATACTTGTGCCAGATGCTATATCATTCTGTGTCCTTTCTCTCAGTGATAGACCCTGCATTTTGCTAAAAGTGTCTTAACAGTTCCCCTTCTCTTTCTCATTTTTAATAGCTCATTTTTTATTGTACTGTTTCCCATTACCATTTATATCCCCTAAACCCTCTTTCACTTCCACCTAGCTCCCTTCCCCAATTCTTATTTGTTGTTTTTTTTTATAATAGCTCATGCACAGGGAAATAAAATAACTAAAATTTTTCAAAGTGTGTGTAAAATGAGAGTAAAAATTATGTGAGAGTAAATAAGTCATTAGTGAGTATACTTTTCTAAGGATAAAATACATTAGTTGGTCTATTTCATATATTTCAGGGCCTCAGGATTCTGGAGTCTTGTTTACCACAACCTCAACCCCAAGTTGAATGCCACGTATGTGTTTGCCTAAAAAGGTTCTCCACCTGAATGAACTATTGTCATAAAGAACTCTGATAACTCCATGAGCTCAACTGGTTGGGTTGTAATTCATATTATTTTTAAAAACAGGTACTATGAATAATATGACTTTTCTTATAACATTTTTACAGGAAAACACTTTAATTTAAAGGTAGAAGTTCCTAAATTATATGTACACTATACCACTTGAATATGTTATGGATTTTTCAAAAGTGTAAAAATTTAATTTTGACTAGAATTGTCTAAGTATTATGGTCTTTGCTAAATATGCCATAAATGTTCATAGATAATAAATTTGCATTTATATTTTGCTAAATATCTAAAATAGTCTGTATTTTCAGTGATCTAATCTCAAGTTAGGATTTAGGGTAAAATTTTCATCAGGTCCTTTTGCAACAGCAATAAGAGATAATGAGAAAAATAAACTATTACTTGTGGTCAGCTATATATGAGCAAAGTGAATCTCCTTTATTATGAAATACAACAAGCTGTTATTTAAAATAAAGGATGAGGAAAGTTCAGTGACGATGACATGCAGACTTGATATCGAGCTTCTTTTAATTTTTTTGCACAGTGTGGGCTCCAGGCTATAGTTATGGGGGTTATAATGGCATTTTCATAAATGCTGGCATGCCTTCAGAGAAGATTTTCACAAAATGGACAAGTCACAACTTTCACCATTAGTTTAAACTAAGGGGTCTGATCATGTCTCCTCTGTCACATAATTCTCATTTTATGTTAATAGAGGTTGTGCCTAATTATCAAGGGAAGAGTAGATTTCTAAATTATAGTCTCTTCTAGAAGAGTTATGAGTATAACCTCCATTAACACTGTGGAATGTAAAGAAGGCAACTCTTCAAATGTTGAAATAAAAATATGTTTCTCTAGAGCAGGATTATATTTTATCCATAACTGAGTAATTTTGACTCAAGTGACCTATATTGAGAAATAGATTTAATAGTGGAAAAGCTGTGGATTGATGGATCCCTGCCAGGCAGGAATAGAAAGTTGAGAGCATTAATAGCATGGGACGAATATAGGACATGATGATATTCCCAAAATTATCAGGAAGGGAAAATATAATAGAGGAAAAAAAACAGTATAAACTGTTTTCCACCCCCACCTTCCAGATATTTCCTTGAATGGAGTTTTTGTTTCAGATTTCTCTTTGGAGTCTTTCACTGTTTTATAGCCTCTTGTCTATTGAGAAATAAGCTTAAAGCTTTTGTTATTTTTGTAGCCATCACCTTGTCCGCAGTATATAGTTCTCTGAAGCCCATTTGTTTGTGTTCTAAGAAAATTTGCTGCCTCATCTGTGACAAAAACAGCATACACAGTAATTTTCCAATTGAAAGTGCAGATAAGAATGTCTTCTAGTGCTCAAAAGCAAGTTAAAGATCTCTCTCTAATAGAGTTGCTTCTTCATGGAGTTACTAGTTTTAGGAGTAAGATATCTTGGTTCTCTTCCTTATTCCCTTCTGCCTTTCCCTCTCACCCTCATCTTGCCTGCTTCTTCCTCTCCCCCCTCCTTTCTTCCTCCTTTCCTCTCCCCTTCTTCCTCCCACATTAGTTCCTGTAACATTGCTAAAAAAATCTGTCCCAGATATCAAGCTCTTTGAAATTTTTATGATAGAAAATGCACCCAAAATTTAATCTGATTATTTAAAAAAAACCTGAAGATTCAATTTCTTATAACTTGCTACTGTTTTATTGACTTTATGTCTTCAGAACTCAGCCACCACTATCTGAAGGATGTAGTAAAATGGAGAAACAAATAAACCAAAAACCTAACAAGTCAAAACAAAACAAAACAAAAACAAAAACAAAAAAACAATGTATATTTTTTCAATATCATAAACAGATTCAAAACTGTTTAAAAAAAACTTAGGTAATGTATTACTGATATTTTTCTGTACTGGGTGCTAAAAGGAATTTAGGTAAGTTTGTGGTACATTACACAATTTTTAAGGGTTGTTTCAAGAAGGGCAATTATCAAGCCACAAACTTTCCTCTAAAGGTATAGAGTTCTTAGCTGTGTAAACTTCACTACCGAACAAGCATGGCTTTAGATTTTTGGACTCAGGACTGGTGTACCCTCACCTGCATTATCTGTTTTTGGGGTTTGGGTCTATACCTCAGACTCAGACATTTGGTAGCTCAGCTGCTTCCTTTAGCACTTAACTTTCTTTTAAGGGTATAGATTGATTCTGCAAATAGGCATCCTTAGAAAATATAAAACTTGCTAATGTCATTAAGGCAAAAAAAATGCTTATTTTAAAAAAGGAATTATACACTTAAAGAATTTGATCCAAATTGAAGTCCACTTTTCTCTGTCCTAACAAACTTGGGGGCTGATTTTATTTAAATCAGTGACTACTAGAGGGCTAAGCATTGCATGAATTCATCAAATGTTGGTTTAAATAGAGGGAGATAAATGGTCTCTAATGAACCCTGACTTTCTGGCAATCATATCCTGTCTCCTAAGTGAAAAGAATAAAAAGACTGAAATGTCAATAGAAAATCTAAAGCTTTAACAGTGTTCCAGACACTGAAGATTTGTGATCACAGCTGGTCAATAGCATTAATAACTGTGTACATTGACTTGCTTGTTTTGTTTCAGATTCTGCCTTAAATTCTGTATATACTGACATGTTTTGATTTTCAAAATAAACTAATGAAAATAAATGCAAAATTTACAGGAGCAAATTTGCATACAGGCACACAAATATACATATCGTATATTTAATTTTGCTCGTGCATGTGATGTATACAAACAGATTCAATATCTATGAAAGGGTATGTATGAAATTGGCTATTATAGTTCCTTTAGAATGAGGCAGTGTAAGAATATGAATTTAATTTTACTATATATACATATATATTTAAATCTTAAAAACGAGAGTAAAGTTGATCTCAATTAGATGTCTCCTAATTATACATCAAATCTTAAATAAAGTACTTACCCCAATACCTTGACAAGAATCTTGTATGTGCATGTTTATTAAATGATTTATTTATAAGATGACAGATAGACAATGACTGAATTATACTATTGATTAGGTCTTAAGTTTGGCTTTGTCACAGTAGGTCTACAGAGCTTCATTGAGAAACAAGTGTAGAAGATTCTGATGCAAGTTAATGGGAGACATTTTTATGAAACCAACTATGGGTTTGTGTGTACATATGTCTCACTGGAATATTATGGAATGTCTGAACATATAACATAATCTACAGGAATATTGTATCTGTACTTCATATTGCAACTAATGTTCTAGGGTTAAAATAAACTTTGAAGAACTGATGAGAGACTACTTGGTCTATATTAGTTAAGTATGACTGTGTTAAAAAAAAAAACACCCAAGATGTGATGACATAAACTAACAAGCATTTATTTGGCTCATGATTCTTCTGGACAATTCTAGTTTGGACTGGTCTCCCTCATGTGTCTGTGGCCATTTGGAAGTGACCACAATAGAGCTGCAGGGTGGCTTTGCTCATTAGTTGGGGGTTTTGCACACATCTGGGACCTCAACTAGGCTGAGTGGTCACTGACCCATGTTGTCTACCCTGTTCCTGTAGGGTGACCTGAGGTTTTTCTTATGACTGAGGCAGAGTACCCAGGAGCAACATGACAGCTTATACATCCATGTGAGGGCCAGGCCAGGAATGGGTACTGTGCCCACATCTGCTGCCCTCTGCTGGCCAGTCCTGCCCCAAGCCAGCCTGGATCCAAAAGGCTGGGAAACAGACAACACCTGCTGTGGGAGGGCCTTTTAAGCTATATTCCAGGGGAAAAGATCCTGGAAAGGAAACCACTGTGGACACATAGTCTTGAACTTCAGGAGGATCCTAATTTGGGGGAAATATATAACTAAAATTACAATTTTTTCCAACAGTTTGAAAAAGAGTAATTAATTTTAAGTTAACTTTGTTTTGGAAATATATCATAATAATTTTGTGTCTTTTATTTATTTTCTTATTATCCCATTATAGTAACAATAGTTGTAATTTATTGAGCACTCACAATGTGCCAGATACTATACAACACATAAGGTATTTCATATACATGTATCTCTCATTTTTAGCACCGCAGTGTAAGATAGATATTATTTCCATTTTTCAGTCAAGGAAATTAAAGTTCATCAATAAGTAGTAAGTGGTATATTCAGCCATTAATTCCAGATCTGTGTGGTTATAAAAGTCAAGCGTTTTCATAGTACATTAGCGTCCTATATCTGGAACTAATTTTTGTGAATTCAACTAACAGTGCACCACATTGGGGCCAGTGGTGGAGGTTGGAAGGGAATGAAAGAACTTAAATAATAAATATAATACAGGCAGCCATATCATCCAATAGGTGTATGTCTTATAGGAACTCTGAATTGGGCACTGTAGATTAACTGTTATTTCAGGTAACTACAGCTCGCAGGTGCCTCTGAGGCAGATGTGCTTCTGATATTTGTGTTTCTTTTTAATAATATGCTTCTAAATGCAGGCCAGTTCCTTTATCTCATGTTTAATTAGAGAAAAAATGACCAAATTAATATTAAAGGAAAAGTCATCTATCTTGTAGGGACTGTGAATCTAAACTCAGTATTTGGTGTGTATATTATTGGGAAATTTTCAAGAATAATTTTGACTTTACATACTTATTGTTTTAAGGAAAAAGTTATGACTTTGAACTTCAATAGGATGCAAATTTAGTTAACTATGTTGTATTCTCCGGAGGAGTGGATTTTTAAGAAGCTTTTATTGATTTATTTTTAGAGAGAGAGGAAGGGAGGGAGAAAGGAGGGAGAGAAAAATCAATGTGTGGTTGCCTTTCATGCACCCTACTGGGGACCTGGCCTACAACCCTGGCCTATATATGCCCTAACTGGGAATTGAACTGGTGACCCTTTGTTTCACAGTCTAACATTGAATTCACTAAGCCACACCAGCCAGGGCTAGAGAAGTGGATTTTAATGTTTATGAATGCAATGACTTTTTAAACTGTGGTATAAGGTATTTATTCTGCCCTCTTCATGTGTGTTGGTCTAGTTAAGCCTATCAGGAGGAATAGTGATATCACTACAGCAATGCTGATGCCATGAAATGAAACCACATGGTAGACCTCAACTTTGCATCCTGTTTTAGGAATGAGTAGGTAGTTAATTTATAAAAATTCTCTGCAAGGAAAATGATGGCTTTCTTGTTAAGTACAATTAACTGCTGATTATCATAACATTAACATGAAAACTGTATATGAACTAAAATGAACAAATGAAATTATCTTACTGGAAGAATTTTATTTTATAATACTAAATTTTTATTGAAAAATAATTTACATAGAGATATGCACATGAATGTGTACAGCTCATTATATCTTCACACAGTATACACACACTTGGGAACAACACCTACAAACAAGCATAATAGGAACTCCTTCATTAAGATAGTAGTGTAGACAGACATAGCTCACCTTTTTACACAACCATATAAAATTTGCAACTAAAATATAGAACAATCATCACTCAGAACTGTCAGAAATCAAGTTGAATGGAAGTCTAACAACTACAGAATTAAGGAAACCACAGTCTCCAGAGTGGTAGGAAGGATGCAGATGTGGAACAGGCTGGTCCCATACCCACATGTAGTGGATAAAAATTTGGGAGGGATACCTCAGCAGTGATGAGTCCCAGCCCCACACCAGGGCCCCCAACTCAGGGTTTCAGTGCCAAGATGGTAAGTCCCACAACTTCTGACTGCAAAAATCAGCAAGAATTGAGTCAATGGAAGACACCTCTGGGACCCCAAGCAGTTCCTTTTAAAAAACCCACACATGGTCTTACTCAGAGTCACTCACTCTGAGCTCCAGCACTAGGGTAGTAGCTCAAAAGGCACCAGTGACATACTTGGAGGAAATGAAGTATCTGGCAACAAGCTGAGCAGAGGCCATTTTGCCCTTTCTGAGCCCTCTCCCCACAGAGCAATAGATCTGGCAGGCTAGTACCATAACTGAGATTCCATCAAGCTGGTAAACACTGACCCACCTTGGAGAGCCTCAAGACTCTGCCCCACCCAGCTTACAGACCCAGCAAAACTGTTAACTGTGACTTTACCATATGAATGGCTGGTCTTGGCTCATGTTTCACAACTTCCTCAATCCTATCAAATAAGCAAGAGCTGGCCTCAGTGAGCTGGAGGCCTGGCACAGGCAGCAGCCAGCTAGATTCACAGTGTGGCTCTACCTAGGACTCTCCAAGGCCAGCACAAGTAGCAGCCATCTCAGATCACTTTATACATCAGGCAGGGTGGTCCTTGGCAAAACAGGTAGGGGCTAATATTGGCCTGTATCGCCCAGGAAAGCCCAGGACCAACATGCCCAGTGGATAGCTACAGGCCATGTTGGAGAACCACCACCTTGCCCCTGCACAGCTGGTCCTCCACAGAGGGTGGAGGCTGGTGATAAGTGGTCACAGCCAGTGCTTGCAGCTGACTGGTCTGGATAAATCCCCCCCATTGATATGTTAACAGCATTCAAGGCTCAGCTACAAGAGGAGGGTATACTCAGCCCACATGAAAGGCACATCTTGAGTGAGGAAACTGACACTGAATGCTACAGGGAACCTACTACATTAGGCTGCTCTACCAAGCCCAGGAGATGTAGCAGCTCTACGTAATACATAGAAACAAACACAGGTAGGCAGCCAAAACAAGAAGACAAAGAAACATGGGCCAAATGAAAGAAGAGACCAAAACTCCAGAGAAAGAGATAAATGAAATAGAGATTAGCAATGTATCAGATACAGAGTTCAGAACACTGGTTATAGTGATGCTCAGTGAACTTTGGGGAAGAGTAGATGAACTTAGTAAAAATTTCAAAAGAGAGAAAGGAAACAAAAATGCAGATAGAAAAAATAATAAAGAACTACTCAGAAATAAACAATACATTAACTGAAATGAAAAATATCTCACAGGGAATCAATAGTAGTATAGTTGAATCTTGGAATCAAATCAGCAACTTGGAATATAAAGAAGAAAACATACCCTATCAGAAGAGCAGAAACAACAAAAGAATTTTAAAAATGAAGATAATGAAAGGAGCCTCTGGGACAACTTCAGACACATCAACATTTTTTATCATGGGGGTGCTTTTAAAGAGAAGAGGGAGAGCAAGAAATTGAAAACCTATTAAAAATAATGATAGAAAACTTACATACCTAGTGAAGAAAATAAACATACAAGTCCAGGAATCACAGAGAGTTCCAAATATAATGAACCCAAAAAGCCACACACCAAGACACATCATAATTAAAATGCAAAGGGTACAGACAAAGAGTGAATTTGGAACTGGAGAGTACTATGCTGAGTGGAATAACCCAAGTGGTGAAAGACAAATACCATGTGATCTCAACTATTAGTGGATCCTAATCAACAAAACAAACAAGTGAGCAAAATAGACCCAGAGACATAGAAATAAAGAACAAACTGACAGTGACCAGAGGGGAAAGGTAAGGGGGATAATGGGAGAAAGAAGGGGAAGGGTCAAGTCAAGGAACATGTATAAAGGACCCATAAGCAAAGGCAATGGGGGGATTAAATGTGGGAGGTGAAGGGTAGATAGGGCAAGGAAGAGTAATGGGAGAAAAATGGGGATAACTGTGACTGAACAATATTTTTTTTAAAGCAGCAAGAGAGAAAAGCAGTTAGTTACTTACAAGGAAGCTCCCATAAAATTGCAAGTTGACTTCTTAACAAAAACTTCATAGACCAGAAAGGATTGGCAAGAATTATTCAAAGTGATGAGAAGCAAGCACCTCCTACCAATGTTACTCTACCTAGGAAGTTATCATGTAGAGTAGAAGGACATTTAAAGATCTTCTCAGACAAGGAAAAGCTAAAGGAATTCATCACCACCAAACCCATATTACATGAAATGTTAAAGGATCTTAAGAAAAGAAAAAGAAGGAGAAGGAGGAGGAGGGGAAGGTGGAAGAAGAGGAGGAGAACAAGGATAAAAAATATGAATAATAAAATGGCAAAAATACATATCTATCAAGAAATGATTCTAAATGACAAAATAAATGAATAAACAGAAGAGAAAGAGACACATAGATACAGAGAACATTTTGATAATTTCCAGATGGGAGGGGGTTTGGGGGATAGATGAAAAAGGTTGAAGGGAATAAGAAGTATAGATTAGTTGTTGCAAAATAGTTACAGGGATGTAAATTACAGGATAGGGAATGCAGTCAATCATATTCTAATAACTGTATGATGTCAGGATGAATACTATATTTATTGGGTTTATCACTTAGTAAGTTATATAATGTCTAATCACTGGGGTGTATACATGAAAATAATATTATATTGTATGTCAACTGTAATTGAAAAATAAAAAGTGATTTAAAAACATTAAAAATGGAACTCCCTATGACTCAGCAATTCCATTTGTGGGAATATATCCAAAGAAACCCAAAACACTAATTCAAAAGAATGTGTGCACCCTTATGTTCATTGCAGCATTATTTACAATAGCTAAGATTTGGAAGCAGTCTGACTGCCCATCAGTAGATCAGTGGATAGAAAAGCAGTGGTATGTTTACACAATGGAATAGTATTTGGTTGTAAAAAAAGAAATGTTACCTTTTGAGACAACATGAATGGACCTGGAGAATATTATGCTGAGTGAAACAAACCAGTCAGAAAAAGACAAGTACCATATGATTTCACTTATATGTGGAATCTAATGAACAAAATAAATTAACAAACAAAATAGAAACAGACTAATAGATGCAGAGCACAGACAGACAGCTGTCAGAGGGGAAGGCTACTAAGAGCTGGGTGAAAAAGTTAAAGGGATTAAGAAAAAATCCCTCATAGACCAGAAGGAAAAGTGGGTGGAGTGAGGTAGAAGAGGTCAAAGAGGAATAAATGGTCAAATGAGAAATGAGACTAGACTTGGGGTTCTAAAAAATAAATAAATAAATAAAAATTAACCATTAAGAAAAAAATACCAAAATAAATGCAAGAAAAAAATGATTTAACCTTAGACATGAGTAAGCCACCGTGAGGTTGCACCAGCAAAAAATTTGTCAAACTTAGAAAAAATTATCATGTGAGTACTTGGATTGCAGTGGAACAGGAGGATGTAGTGCTATAGAACAGGTAACTGTTACACTATAAGAATTCTGTGTGTACATATTTGTGTATTGTTTATCTCTACATTTCACAAGAACATGACTGTCATGGATGATTAGTGAGCAGAACATGAGATTCCTACATTAGGCTTGTGGACCCTGAATGGTTTAAAGTTATCTCACACTAGTAGCATTCCTTGGCTCTCAATAAAAGCCAAAACAAATTCTCAGTTGTGCAAAATCCTTAACATAGTCACCCAGTTCTCAATTCATTAGGTCAAACAGTAGAAATTCATCAACCACTATGAATGAGAGTCAGCAAAAGCAAGCTAGCAATCAGATTTAGACATGTAGTTATTTTATATAAGAACATTACATACAGAGTATATTTTACTGCATGAACTATTTAAAGGAATAAAACATAGAATAAAAATGAGCAAGTGCATTTTGAAGTTATCAAAAATAATCAGATATTTGACAAGTAAAAGCCTGGTTTTGGATCTTGGTGGCTAACTCTGACATTAGGAGTGTGCTAGAAAACAAAGATGTATCATTCAATGTGTAAATATATACTGAGCAAATTAATAAATATTAGAGAAAAAATTCATTAAATAAAATGTCAACTCACTGGAAGACATAATAATTATAAACATGTATGCACTTTACAAAATAGCCTGAAAAATATAAGGCAAAAATTGTTAGAATTACAGAGACAAAGATAGAAACAGTCTCTAACATCACAGCAGAATATTTTGACAGCATTATCATTTATGAAAGAGCCAGAACATATCCATCTGATTAGAAGCTATTTTATTAATCTTTTCAATATTACTAGTTCCTCGAAAGTGTTTGAGCCTTGTGTTTTGGCCTAAAACATGGTAACTTTTTACAAAAGTTCCATGTTAGTTTAAGAAAAAATGTAGCTCAATTTAGTTTTTAGGCTTTAGTATGTGTCGTCTGTAGATTCAGGATTATTAACGGTACCCTTCAAACCTTGTAAAAGTTTGTAAATTTACTCACATAATGAAAGCACCAGACCCAGATGGTTATATAGGACAATTTTACAAGACTTAAAAGGAATGAATCATTCTAATTTCATGTAAATTCTTTCCAAGACTGCAAAAGGAGGGACTACTCCACATCCATCCTCTGAGCCAAATTGGAAACAATGGCTAATCTCACTAATACACGTAAATGTAAGACATTAACTAAAATATTACCAGATAAATTCAGCAACCTATACAAAACATATGCATAAAAAGTAAGTTGAATTTATTTCAGGAATTCAGAGGTGAGTTAACATTAAGTGTTTATTTAATAATTTGCTGTATATTACAACAAAACTACAGACAACAAAAGCAAAAATAGACAAGTGGAACTACATTAAGCTAAACAACTTTTGCACAGCAAAAAAAAATGAACAAAACAAAAAGGCAACTTACGGAATGAAGGAGAATATTTCTATACTACATATATAATAAAAGATTAATATTTAAAAATGTAAGAAAGTCCTACAACTGAATAGCAAGAAAACAAATAAACCCATTAGGAGTTCCAGCCAAGATGGAGGTGTAGATAGAAACCCTTTGCTTCCTCACACAACCAAAAGGAGAATAATAACCAATCTAAAAAACAATAAACAACCAGAAGTTCCAGAAAAACAAACTGCATAGAACTCTGACAATGAAGAAATTAAAGAAAACTTCACCCAGACCAATGTGCTTAGACAAAGAAATATGGCCCAAATAAAATGAAATGAAATGAAAGAACAGATCAAAACTCCAGAAAAAGAGCTAAACAATGAAGAGATAGCCAATCTATCTGATGCAGAGTTCAAAAAAACTGGTAATTAGGATGCTCAAAGAATGAGCATCCTAATTGAGCTTGGTTGCAAAGTGAAGGAACAAATGAAGGCTACCCAAACTAAAATAAAACAAAATACTCAGGGAACCAACAGTGAAGGGAAGCAAACCTGGACTCAAATCAATGATTTGGAACAAAAGGAAGAAATAAACATCCAACCAGAACAGAAGAAAAATAAATGAGGAAAGGCTTAGGAACCTCTGAGACAACATTAAGTGCTCTAACATCAAAATGATAGGGTTGCCAAAAGGAGAGGAAGAAGAACAAGAAGTTTAAAACTTACTTGAACAAATAATGAAGGAAAACTCCCCCAATCTGGTAAAGGAAATAGAAGGAAGTCCAGGAAGCCCAGGAAGTCCCAGAGAAAATGGACCCAAGGAAGAGCACACCAAGACACAACATAATTATATTACCCAAGATTAAAGATAAGAAGAGAATCTTAAAAGCAGCAAGAGAAAGAAGAGAGGTACCTACAAAAGAGTGCCCATAAGACTACTAGCTGATTTCTCAAAAGAAACCTTACAGGCAAGAAGGGACTGGAGAGAAATATTTGAAGTCATGAAAGGCAAAGACCTACATCCAAGATTACTCTATCCAGCAAAGCTGTCATTTAGAATGGATGGGAAGATGAAGAGCATCCCAGATAAGGTCAAGTTAAAGGAGTCGATCATCATCAAGCCTTTATTATATGAAATGTTAAAGGTACCTATCTAAGAAATTGAAGAAGGTCAAAAACTATGAACAGTAAAATGACAACAAACTCACAACTATCAACAACTAAACCTAAAAAAAAGAAATACAATGAAAACAAAAACTAAGCAAACAACTAGAACAGGAGCAGAATCAGAGGAATGGACACCACATGGATGGTTTTAAGTGAGGAAGGGGAGGGGAAGAATGCAGGGGAAGATACAAGGAATAAGAAGTATAATTTGGTAGGCATAAAATAGATGGGGAGAGGTTAAGAATGGTATAAGAAACAGAAAAGTCAAGGAACTTATATGTACAACCCATGCACATGAACTGAGGGGCAGAGAATGCTGGAGGGTTGGCAGGTGCAGAGCAGAGGGGGGATAAAGGAGTGAAATTGGGAAAACTGTAATAACATAATCAATAAAATATAATTAAAAAACAAATAACCCCATTAAAAATGGCCAAAGGAACTGAATAGACATTTCTCCAAAAACAAACAAATGAACAAACAAACAAACAAGCATACAAGTGGCAAATAGGTATGTGAAGAGGTGTACAACATCACTAATTATCAGGGAAATGTACAAAACTCAAAACTACAGTGAGTTATCACCTCCCACCTGTTAAGATGGCTATTATTTTAAAAACAAAAGATAACAAGTGTTTGGCAAAGATGTAGAGAAAAGGCAACCATTGTTTAGTGTTGGTAGGAATGTAAATTGGTAGAGTTACTATGGAAAACAATATGGAAGTTGCTTAAAAACACTAAATAGAACTACCATATGATACAGCAACCTACTTCTGGGTATATTCCCAAGAGTTGGAATTGGGATCTTGAAGATGTATTTGCCCTCCCATGTTCTTGGAGTATTATTTGGAATAGCCAAGACACAGAAGCAACCAAAATAATGGTCTGTGTATCAATGGATAACAAAAGCAGGATATGTACATACACTTGAACATTACTCAACATTATAAAAGAATGAAATCCTGTCATTTGTTTTTTAAATTGGTATAGGTGTAATATTTATTTCTAATTTAATGAGTCAGCATGAGATGGCTTGTCATATTAAAATCAATATCAACTGTTTCAAGGTTATCAATCCAGCATTTACAAAATTTATTTTGACAGTGTGGGACTGCCGTTGGTCAATCACAAAGCACCTTAGAAAGTTCCCCGTGAATGTATGTATTCTGAAAGGGAAATGCATCAAGGTGGACATTTTCAAAGCCTTTTTCTTGTGGCAGTAATATGCTAGGAAGTCCTCCCATTTGTGACAACACAAATAAAGGATATTGTGCTAAGTGAAATAAGTCAGACACTGAAGACCAAGTATCACCTAACACCACATACGTGAAGAACTTAAAATAGGTAAACCAATAGAAGCAAAGAATGGGATGGTGGTTGCCAGGCACTGGGAGAAGGGGAAGTGAGAAGTTATTAGTCAAAGCATATAATGTTTTAGTTATGCTAGGTGAGTAAGTCATAGAGATGTTGAGTACAGCCTAGTGCCTAATAATACTGTACCATATACTTAACGATTTCCTAAGAGGATAGATCTTATATGCTGTGTTTTTATAACACAGGCAAAAATGTGATAAAGAGAGTAGGAGAATATTTTTGGAAGTGATGCATATGTTTATGGCACAGATTGTGGTGATGCTTTCATAGATGTATTCTTACTTCCAAACTCATGGAGATGCATGCACTAAATATGTATAGCTTTTGGTATGTCAATCATACCTCTCTAAACTGCTTTTTAAAAGTTTATTCATATAATATTCTACACTAATGCAACTAAGGATAAAAACCACACTTGAATAGATTTCAATAGATGTCAAATGAGGACTTAAAATATTCCATATCCATTTATGATAAAACTTTTAGTAAATTACAAATAGAGAGATTATCTTTCATATAGTAAAGAGTACCCTCAAAACCTACACCAAACAAAACATTCTTAATAGCAAAACAGTAGATTATCTTTACAACTAGGGAAAAGACAGGATGTTCACTTTTACTGCTACTGTGCAGCATTATTATAGAAGTAGTCCCAGCCAGTGCAGCAAGAAGAGACAGATACAAAGAATACAAATATTGTAAAGAATGAAAGCATGCTCTCATCATTTTGGCATGTGATTATCTGCACAGAAAACTGAGAGATATAGGGACTTCTGGCCAAGATGGAGACATAAGCAGATATGCTTTGCCTTCTCACACAACCAAAACAAGAACAACAAATTTAAAAAAACAAAAACAACAAGAATAGCCAGAAAATTGAACTGTATGGAACTCTGACAACCAAGGAGTTAAAGAAGAAATATTCATCTAGACTGGTAGGAGGGGGGCAGAGACAGGTAGCCAGGGTAGAGGACTCACAGAAAGGCAGTGGTTGAAGGACTAGTGCAGGCAAGGCAGCATTTGGCAGACCTGGTAAGGTGGCTACTGGCAGAGTGGGTTGTCCTACATTTGCATGCAGATAAACCAGAAGGAACAACTGGGGAGTGAGACAGATCACACACAAAAAAAGGCTTCCAGTATGGAGAAATAAAGCCTCAAAACCTCTGACTAAAAAGTCCTGTGGGAGTTGCAGTGACAGGAGGAACTCCCAGCCTCACAAGAGAGTTTGTTGGAGAGATCTGCAGGGTCCTAGCACATACACAAAACCACCCAGAATCTGGTGCTGGTAATCAGCACCAGAAGGGCCCAATTTGCTTGTGGGTATGCTTGTTGGTAGTGGAGGAAGTGACTGAAAGCTGGCCAAGAGCTGAGCCAAAGCCATTGTTCCCTCTGAGACCCCTTCCCCACATACAGCACCATACCACAACAATATAGGTTGCCCTGCCTAGGTGAATACCTAAGGTTCTGCTCCTTACTATATCATAGGCATGTGGAGACAAAAAATATGGCCCAAATGAAAGAACAGATCAAAGCTCCAGAAAAAATACAACTAAGTGATGAAGAGATAGCCAACCTATCAGATGCAGAGTTCAAAACACTGGTAATCAGGATGCTCACATAAATGGTTGAGTATGGTTGCAAAATAGAGGAAAAAGTGAAGGCTATAAAAAGTGAAATAAAGGAAAATATACAAGGAACCAACAGTGATGGGAAGGAAACTGGGACTCAAATCAATGATTTGGAGGAGAAGGAAGAAATAAGCATTTAACCAGAACAGAATGAAGAAAAAAGAATTCAAAAATTGAGGAGACCCTTAGGAACTCCTGGGGCAACTTTAAACATCCCAATATCTGAATCATAGGGGTGCCAGAAGGAGAAGAAGAAGAGCAAAAAATTGAAAACTAATTTGAAAA
This sequence comes from Tonatia bakeri, assembly GCA_004024845.1. Lineage (NCBI taxonomy): Eukaryota > Metazoa > Chordata > Mammalia > Chiroptera > Phyllostomidae > Tonatia > Tonatia bakeri. The sequence goes on from PVIA01007045.1 coordinate 21,258, forward strand.
AATAATAGAGAACTTCCCCAATCTGGCAAAGGAAAGAGACTTCTAGGAAGTCCAGGAAGTTTAGAGAGTCCCAAAGAAGTTGGACCTAAGAGAGCACACACCAAGGTACATCATAATTGCATTACCCAACATAAAGATAAGGGGAGGTTAAGAATAGCACAGGAAATGGAGAAGCCAAAAAACTTATATGTATGACCCAAGGACATGAACTGAAGGGTTAGGTAAACACTGGTGGAAGGTGGGTTACAAGGTAGAGGGGAATAAGGGGAAGAAAAAATGGGACAACTGTAATAGCATACTCAATAAAATATATTAAAAAAACAAAACTGGAGGTATATATAAATAAATTAATATAATGGTAAAATTTTGAAAAGTGGATATAATACCAACAGTCAAAATTTATACTTATATACACCAAATATAATTTATAAAACATGATTTTAAGAATATATTATTAACAACAAAGAATGTATGTTAGTTGAGAATACATTGTACAATAAATATGCAAGACATGTGGAGAAAATTATAAAACTTTAATACCTAAAAATTATAATGCTATAATACTTTAATACTTTAATTGTTTAATAAACAAATAAAGCTATATAATCACTTCATGAATAGGGCAGTTTAATATTATAAAAATGTTAATTCCCATAAATTAATGTATAGATTAAATAAAATTTTCATAAAAATCCCAACTATCACAAGATTTATGAGGAGCTTTACAAACATTTTTAAATTTTAATGGAAGGTCAAATGCTCAAGAATAACCAACACACACCTGAAGAAAAAAAAGTGGAAGATGGGAAAAATATCAGCTTAACAAAAAGAAAAAACTATAATAATATTACAATAGCTAGCATGGAATAGGATAATAGACAGATTGATCCAATGCAACATACTTAAGAACCCAAAAAGAAACATTTTCATATATGGTGGAGCTTTTGCAAATTAATGGAGAGAAGATTAAACATTCAACAAATGGTGCTGAGAAAATTTATTATTCAAACAGAAAAAAAAATCCCAAAAGAAACAAACAAAAGAAAACCAAAATGGTATTGATGCAGACACCAGCAAGCAGTGTCCGCAGCGTTGTGGCTGAAATGAGAAAAATTCACATGGACTACCAAGTCCTGTGGAGGAAAAGGGACCTCATGGCCACTCTCTCAAGAGGAGAGCATGCTAACCTTTGTCTTGACAAGCTTTTATTGGCTTAATATGCATAGAAAATAGGGCATATATGGAAAACTCATCAATCATTGTCAGGCAGTAATAATCAAATAGATAGCATTCAAAGAACTTTGAGGGCTTATTTTAAGTCAGGGTCACATAGCTAAAAGACCATAAAACTTTGGGGAAACAAACTCATTTCATGTTTGTACCCTTGTCATTTAAATTCAGGGTATTAGCAAAGCAGGTTTCACAGGATTTTATGCATTCTTTCTTAGGCCTAATCACCCAGGGAAACTGGCCCTTTCCAGCACAGGGCTGCACCCACCTCCAGCATTGTTTCAGGCTTAGGTCAAGCAGGGGAAATAAGGCAGCCAAGAGATTAGGAGACTTCTTGCAGACAGAATGAAGACTCAGGCCATGTCAAAGCCAAGGGGTGAGGGTCCATCACCCCCTTTCTCCATAGCCTCCCAAATCCTTCCCTGAGGGCCCCCTCGTGACTGTGCCTGTCATAGGTTGTCCCTCCCTTGAGGAATCTTACTCATCATTGGATAACTGGTCATGCACTGGGGGCCAGGCAAGGTATAGAGGCTCCTGCCAGGGGGATAGCTTTGTCTCTTTAGTGGCTTAGGGTCCTGAAGTCTCTCACTCAGCCTTAGCCATGGGGGGGGGGGTTACAGGTTTTGAAACCAGGCAGGGTGGTTCCCAACATGGTATCCCTAATTTATGCCCATAAACAAATGTAGTATTCAATGTGCTAAAATCTTAAATGCAAAGGCACATATTTAAAATTTTAGTGGACTATATATAAAGTATCCTCAATTTTAGGATTAAAAATTGTCATAACAAAAAATTGTTTATTTTGGTATTAATTTTTTGTGGTCGCTCTACCAAATTACTACAAATTGGGTGGCTTACAATACAGAAATTTACTCTGTCACTTTTTTGAAAGTCTGAAATCATGGTTTCTGCAGGCTCATGTGACTTCAGAATGCTCTAAGGAAGAATCATGCCTTGACAACTCCTACCTTCTGGTGGTTGCTGGAAATCCTTCATGTTCTTCAGCTATAGCAGCCCAATCCCAATATCTGCCTTTCTTGTTAGGTGGCCTTTCTCCCTGTGTCTCTTTTCTCTGTGTCCAAATTTCCCTCTTATTAGAATAGCAGTGATTGGAGGTATGGCTTGCTCTGAACCAGCATGATCTCATCTTAACTGGATTATATCTGCAAAGATGCATTTATCAAATAAGCCTATATGCAGGCTTTGAGTCGTCATAAATTTAGGGAGGAGGGACACTATTAAACCCAATACAACCATGAAGGAAATGATTGATCAAAGAATGAAAAAAAACAAGACACAAACTGAGAAAAGACATTAGAAATATATAAAATGGACAATATTTATATAAAAATACTATACATAAGACATGAATAACTGATATGTGACAGTAAGGAAGATAAACATTCCAGTAAAAAAGTAGGCCAGGGTCATGAATAAACAGTTCACACAAGAGGAAATACATCGGGTAGATTTGCCTAATGAAAAAGTGCTAGACTTTTTTAGTAAGGAGAGAAATACAAATTAATATCAAATAAAATATTATTTTGCTTCCTCTTAATTATGGGCCTGATAATAGCAAGCACTGGCAATGCTGTAGCATAACAGGAACTATCATACATTACTAGTTAGATTGTTCACACAAACATTATTTTTTAACAACAAAACTTTAAACACAGCCCAATATTTGTTGTTAGAATAATTGATATATTGCATATATTTACTAAATGAACTATTATACAATAAAAATGGATTAACTAGAGATTTATATGACAGCATGGTTGAAGTTCAACCAAGTAAAGCTATTTGACATATGATTGATGCATATTTAAAAAAGCAAATGAATGATAAATATAAAATTCAAGATAGTGGTTACCTTTTGGGAGATACACAAAGTTGATACAGAGAAGGAATTTATGATGGCATTGGTCATATTTTAGTTCTTGGGTAATAGATTTCTATGTGTCCATTTTATAAGACTTCATATGGTAGGTGAATGCTACATAGACTTTGTGCATAGCAAGTATTTTGTGATCTAAATTAAACAAAATTCAAATATTCATAGTTTTAAAGTGTCATGGTCTGAGAACCTAGATATATACAATGGTTTGAAACCAGCTCCACTTCAATGTGGTTCTGAGGATTGGGATATGAGCAGTAGATAGAACATACTGGCAAATCCATTGTCCCTGGATTCCTGATGCCTGTACTGGAATCTACTAGGTTCAGGATTTTGGGAAAGTTTATTACTTTCTCTTTACCTCCATTTCCTTGTTTTTAAAATGAAGATTAAAATGGGCCCTCATTCACAGGGTGGTTGTGAAGATAATATGAAAGAGTGTAGGTAAAGTTCTCAGTATGTGGTTCCTTAACACACAGTAAGTGGCTAGTGAATATGACCTACAGTGATTAGATCAGAGGACTGAGATGTCATTGCATGCAGGCTTTCTCATACTTCTGCCATTGCCCTGAATAGGCCTTGCCTCCAGGTACCTGCTGCCCTCTCTGTCTAGGTTGCAGAAAGAACACATATGAGCTCAAATAACAATGAGAAGCCAAGGCCAAGTGGGCCTGCAGTCAGGCTGAACTGCCTATCAGAGCCTAGTCTGGATGAACCAGTCTCCAGCTAATATGCAGATAAAAAATTGAAACTAAATAATTATTTTTAAGCCTATAAATCTTAGAACATTTATTTCCAAAAGTAGTTGACTGATACATGCAGAAGATGCTATTATTGTTGTTGTTATTATTATTGGAATTAAAGACTTGAAAGATAGTTGCTTTAGGTCTGAAAAGTTTATCTCACTCAAATTGTACCTAGGTAGGCTGTATTAGTGCCTTAAAACATTGAGAATTTTCAGTTGCTCTCTTGAGCAGCTGCCTTAAGCATAAACAACTTACTATCATGACCTTGTCTCTCCTCCAGCTCCAGAACACATAGGTTTGAATCACCTTTGCTTCAGCACACTGTCATTGTCAAAAAGACCCCAGGATAGAGAAGAGACACGCTATCCCTAGTTCAGTAGACAGTCAACATTGTAATTAGCTGTTTGACATCTCTGTTCTGATGTCTCCCTTTGCTGTCAGAGCACAGTACTGGCCATAAACCACCCAAGCACAGGGTGTTTTGTTGATTTGCACTGCAACCTGCCTGGTAGTCAGGATCAGAAATGTTACCCCCTACATAATGAAGAGCCTAGTCTTGAAGAGGCTACAGTGACTTGCTCAAGGCCAAAAAGCTTGTAAATGATACAACTGGACTCAAACCTGTAAATTCTGGAGCTAAAACCAGCTTTCTTTCATTGTTTCATAGATACTTTTTAATAACTCCAATTTTCTTGAGCATACACACTTTTTAACAGATTGGGTAACCAACAAATTGGACAAATTTATTCTGTCAAAGTGGTGCCATGAGCAGTGTGCAAACACACAAACAGTGTCTCATCCCCATGCCATATATCAGTGGAACTCAGACAAACACATAGATTCCAAAACAGTAGCTTCTGGAACTCTAGATCTCTGCTAATTTCTAAATGTGTTTGGTTAGAAGATCTGAACGTGAAGTTTGCAGATAATGTAGGAAAAAATCTTTACCTAAAGTAATTTGGAGATGTCTGAACTTATTAACTATCTTATGCATTAAAAAGAGATTGCAGAATCAACACACCAAGTTCTCTTTGCATATACTGTACTTACTTGGAAATTAATTTATCATGTGAAATAAATTGATAAATAAATTTGTTGTATTTTTTAAAAAATCTGTACAAACAAAAAAATAGTGGAGGCTTTCCGCCAGATTATCTCACAGGGTTATCCAACCTTTTAGTATCTTTGAGCCACACTGGAAGAAGATTTATCTTGGGCCACACATTAAATACACAAACACTAATTAAAAGTGATGGGCAAAAAAAAAAAAAGGTTTTAAGTAAATTTATGATTTCCAGTTGGAAGAAATTCATAGCCATCCTGGGCCACATGTCGCTGCAGGTTGGATGCCCCTGGATCAGATATCCTTATTTGTAAATGCTTTAAATAATGTTGTGCGGTTTTAAATAATACAACTTATTTATATGAATGAGATCAAAAGAGTTTCTAACTCAGTTCCTTATTGTTGGAAGATAGCTGGGTTCTATAGTTTAGTGCTAGGAGTGAAGGCCTCTGTATTTGACTTCTAAATTACAATCTCAATTTCACTGCTTGCTGGTTCTGTGACTTTGGAAAAGTTACTTCAGATATCTAAATTTCAGATTTGTCATCTATAAAATGAAACAACTAGTAAGACACTTTTCAAAGGTTCTTGTAGAGTTTAAAAAAGAAAATTCATATACAGCACTTAGAAGAATAAATGGCACTAAGAAGGTGTTCCAATGCTAGCAATTTATTACCAATTATTTCTCAAACAGACATTGGTTATATATGACCCCTGGCAAGTGATTTCATCTTTGTTAGTTGCTTCATCTGAGTAGTATATGGAATTGATTGTTTTACTTGAGTATTTTATGCTGGTTAAGAGATTAGACTTGAGGCAGACTGCTTAAGGTTCAGATTCTTCAGGTAAGCAACAGAACATTTCTAGGTTTGAATGCCCATTTTTATAAAAATATAAAATGCTGAAAGTAAGATAATCTATCTCATAGGATAGTTCAGAAGACTGGATGAAGAAATGAATGCAAAACAAAACAATGCCTTACGCACATCAATACTTAAAAATGGTTACAATAAAACAACAATAAAAACGTTAGAATAAAGGGCTCAATGTAATTATCCTCGTCTCCAATGATCTTGAAGTATTGACTCTGTAAATTTCTAACAAGAATATTTTAGAATCAAGTCATTGATATCATTGTTATTATGGTATTCACCTGTCCCTAGGTTGTTGGTCTCCAGCTCACTCTGTACTTGGCTTCAAGCCATCCTTCCTAATGGGCCCTGTTTGGGGCTGAGCCAGACTCCATACACATGCAGTGGGTCCTACAGCTCACAGCTGCTGCCAATCTGTTGCCTATAACACACTCTCCTTGAAAGAGAACTCCTCTGAGTTGTCATCCCTGTGGTGGCAGGAGGGAAAGATGTCCCTCAAAAGTCCCTTCTTCCTGCATTATAATCTACATTTCTGATGATCCTTGAAACCCATTCCTGTGCATTGCTTGCCCCATCCCAGACAGGTTTTATCACCTGTGATCCCCTATCTATATCAGGAATATTTCTGTCTTTGTCCCAGACTATAAAAATTTAGGCCTATGCACCTTTAAAGGTCTACCTGGAAACATTTTGTCCTACATAACTAAACAGAAACTCTCTTTATTGAAACTTTTTATAACATTAAAAAAACCCCTGAAATTACTAGGGACTATAAGGCTTCTGTGATCTTGTGATCTGTTTTTGTCTGCTCTCTGGTACAATCTTTTAGTTCTATGCTTTAGTCACACAAGCCTTCTGTCAGTTCCTTTAGGACTCCAAGTTTATTACCACCTTATTGCCTTAGTACTTACTGTTCAACTCTGCCTGGAAAGCTTTCAACAAAAATATCTCCTGGTTGGCTTTATTTTTCTTTCATTTTTAAGCCTGCAAAGAGGTCTTTCCTAAACATCCAATAAAAAAAAAGCCCCCTAAAATATTCATTCTGTCATTCTGGTCACTCTTGCATAGCAGTTCCCAACTGTGTTGATTCAGCTCCTCCTCCCCAGAGGACATTTGTCAATGTCCGGAGTTATCATTGACCGTCATAACTGAGAAAGTGCTCATGAAATACAGTACATGGGAGTTGGGGATGCTGCTAAGCCTCCTACAATGCAGAGCACAGCCCCCACAATAAAGAATTTTCTGGCACAATATATCAGTAGTGCTAAAGTTACAAAATTGAATTTAACAGAGTCTTATGTTATTTTTGTCAAAGAATTTGGCATTCTTTGAAACTATTTCATTCATTTATTCTTTCCTTGATTTTGCCTGTGTCCCAAATTAGGATGCAACCTTCATGGCAGCAAGAATCTTGTCTGTTATGGTCAGTGTCACATTTCCAGTGTCTATTATAGGACCTGAGAGTTGGTAAAAGTTTTAAAAACATTAGTTGAATTAATAAGCCATTCAGTGAATACATTTTGGCAGAAACTTCTACTAACCACATTGAGTACTTAACCAAAAAAGGTCGGGACATGCATGGTGTGCATGACTGTGTGTGTCTGTGTTGGTTGGACTGTGTTTCTTGTTGGACTGTGCCAAGAAAATGGATTATATACTTAGCAGCAACAGTATGACCCTGCAGTGACTAGCAATAATAGGCAATACCCAATGTAAGAATATTTTGCTTCCCCTGGGTGTCTAAGTAGCCATGGAGTAATCTGTACCATACTGGTGGTTTTCTTAACTCTACTCTGCTGAGAACCCTTCACAGGTTCTTAGTACATTTGGTTATGATTTTATTTTGAACTCTATACTTAATTACTTAAAAAATAAAATCTTCCAGGGCTGAGTGGCTCAGTTGGTTAGAGCATCATCCCATACACCAGAAGCTTGTGGGTTTGATCCTGGTCTGGGATGTGTACAGGAGGCAATCAATTGATGTTTCTTTCTCTCTCTCCCTTCCTCTCTCTAAAATTCATAAACATATCCTTGGGTGAGGTTTAAAAAATTATAAAATCCAACATACATTCTCATAATACCTGTGAACAAGTTTTGAGCACATTGACATTTCTAACATTGAACTTTTGTGACCTGGTTAACGCACTCCTTTTGTGTAGATTTTGAAATACCACCCCGCCCCCCAAGATATACACCTTATTTTCATGGATATACATTACCTGAAAATCTTGAGAACATTTTAATGAACAATTTAACTGTGCACAGTGCCATTTGATTAAAATTCAGAAATGCTTTTCTCTGTTTATTTAAAATAAGGCAGGTGAGAAATACCTCAGTGGAATGCCAGTGATGTCTCTGGCATAGTTCTCCTAAGGACAGAATAACACACAAAACCATGAGAAAAATGTGTGTTATATGTACTGGAATCGTTCTGTTTTGGATAGTTTCAGCAATTATTTTAAACATGATAGAATGTAGAATTGGTTTTTGGGGGGCAAGATGGCAGAGGAGTAAATGGAAGCCACACTAACCTCCTCCCAGGATCAATCTGGAATTACAACTAAATTGTGGAAAAATTACCCAGAACAAACAGCCACATAGTAAGAGAGAAGCCTTATAATCTTGGACAGACAGAAGAATCAGCTTCAGCACAAACTGTCTGGTAAGAAGTACAGTGGAGACTCAAGAGGACTGGCTGTGGGCACACAGGAGGGAAGCCAGAAGGATAATTAAGCAGCCCATTGATCCCCCTAAAAAGAGTGGAGTCTAACCCCTAAGCTGAGATCCCTAGCCTAGAGAGACCATAGCCCAAAAATACACAGATAACAACCAGCAGAGAAAAGTGGCAGGGTTGCTCTCTGCCATTTGAACATCTGGAGATGCAAAGAGGCATTTAAAGAGCTAACACACAAATCTTCATTTGCTGTCACTTACCAGTGGTTCCAGCAGAGGTGGGAGCAGAGGGGGCTAGAGATGCCTGAGGGGAGGATGGGGACAGAAGCTTTGGGGATAAAGTGGAGAGAATAGCTGCAGGGATCCTGGTGATGAGTCATCCCCTAAATGGTGGTAGCCCTCGAGCTCAGGCAGACCACTCCCCTCCGAGCAGCAACAGCCTGAGGGGAAACAATAGCTCCACCCCCAAGAGAGACTCTGTCCTGGTTCTGTGGTGCTTAAGCCTGACTGTTGAGTGCAGAATGACTAGATTAACAACTGAAGGAGATAGCCACAGACAATAGATACCTGACAAAAAGAGGGGAAAGTGTACTAGAGATGCTTGAGGACAGACTGGGGATGGAGACTTGGGGGAGGGAACTGAGAGAGTGGCTGCTGGAATCCCTCTACTGAGCTGTCACCCATACTGCAGCAGCTATCCTGTTCAGACAAACCACTTCCTTCTGAAAAGCTGCAACCTGAGGGAAAACAACAGCCCCAACCCCAAAAGGAATCCTGCCCCACCCTATGGGGCTTAAACCTGACTTCTTAGTGAAAAGTGACTAGATTAATAACTGAAAGAAACATACATAGACAGAAGATCCCTGGCAGTCTCAGAGCAGACTGCTTAAGGTCAGACAAGGTCAATATATGACATCACCAGAGGTAGATCCACAAAGAAAAAACAGTGGTAAATACAAGAGGCTACTGAGATGAAATCCACCATGGTCTTCTCCATGATTAGTGATTTTGTTTCCTGCATAGCTTCTTAACACTCATATCTTGTTCAGCAAGTTTGTGCTTTTAAGTCACAAGAATTTATACTATAGTTAATTTCTGTCCTTTCTTATAATAGTCTTTATCTATTTACACCATTATTAATACTGATTCATTTGCTGTTGATACTGAGATTGTGGGGGTATATATTTTTGCAGATGTGGGTTTGTTCACTGGGCTTTTTGGTTTTGTTCTGGCAGCACATGCACAACAGCATACAAGATGCAGTGTGGAGACTGACCCTCAGTCAACCATCTTGATGGAAGAATCTACCAAACAGTAACCCAACAACAATCAAAATCCAATTACATTCAGAGAGCCAACATAAATGGTATCCCAAGAGCAGCAAGTTCAGGATATCAAGGACACTGAACCACTGAATCTCACGGGTCTCCTACCATAGAAGTTCACACTACAAACTCAGAGAGTCAGAGCAGGTCAATTTAACAAGCAGAGGAAAATAAGAAGAGTCTCACAAACAATGGGAAGACAAAGAAACAAACCCCAATGAAATGAAAGAAGGAAGCCTCAGAATGTCAGGCAAGTCAACAATTAGATATTGAGTTCAAAGCAATGGTTATAAGGAAGCTTAATGAGCTCACTGAGATATACCACAAACTACGATGAACCTACTGCGAGCTATATCAACATGAAAAAGGAAATAGAAACTATCAACAAGAGCCAAGAGGAAATGAAGAATACAATTTCTGAATTGAAGAACACAGTAGAAGGAATTAAAAACAAGCTAGATGAAGCAGAGGATCGAATCTGTGAGCTGGAGAACAATGTAGAAAAAAAACTCTTGAAAAGAACAAGAAAAGGAAAAAAAGACTCAAAAAGAATGAATAAGTGTTAAGGAAACTTCAGAACAACATGAAACATAATATCCATGCAATAGGGATACCAGAAGAAGAAGAAGAGCAAGGGATAGAAAAACTGTTTGAAAAAGTAATGATAGAATGTAGAATTGGACTTGAATTATTGTCATGGAATTGGGGCAGTATGCACCCCTATATTATTATTGTAGTAGTATTATATATAGCATTACTATTTGTATGAATTATTTTTGTCTTATACTCTATTTTATCTAATATTATATATACACACCTATTTTCTTTCAGTTTTTGCTCACCTGATACATCCTTTGTTTTTCAATTCCCCATCTTTAAATTAGATATATCTCTTATAATAGCAGATAGTTGTTGGATTCTTAAAAACCAGCAGAGCAATTTTGTAAAACTAGACCAGAGAGCTCACCAGAGTTTAGCCCATTTATGTTCCTATGATTTTTAATGTATTTGCAATTATTGCTATCATCTTATTTATGTACTGTAGGTTTTCTTTTTCCTCTCTTATTTTAGATGCATAAAGAATTTTTTCCTTATTCCATTTTATCTCTTTACTTTTTTGCAACTTCTATGTCATTTGTCTATTATTTTAGTAAGCTATTGTAACATACCTACCTATCTTACTGACATCTGAAGTTAATCAAATTTTTGTTATACTGCAGAATCATACAGAACCTTATAGTCATTCATTCATATCATCTTCTCCCAAATTAAATATTACTATTATCCAGTGCTTTAGTTTTAATTCCTACCAAATCAGACAACTTTATATTCTATATTATTAGTATTTTCTTATTTACCTATATATTTGCTAGTATTTTTCTCACATTTCTTCTTGCAATTCACCCCTTTCATGTGATATAATTTTCCTTCTACTTGATATACATCCTTTAGAGCAGCTGTCCCTAACCTTTTTGGCACCAGGCACTAGTTTTATAGAAGATAATTTTTCCATGGACTAGGAGATAGTATGGTTTCTGGATGTGTCAAAGGCATTATATTTATTGTGCACTTTATTTCTATTATTATTACACTGTAATATATAATGAAATAATTATACAACTCACTGTAGTGCAGAATCAGTGGGAGCCCTGAGCTTGTTTTTCTGCAACTAAACAGTCCTATCTGGGGGTGATTGGAGACAGTGACACCCAATGTGTGTTGCTTATGTCCACTCTACTCCATAATCTTGTAGTTGCTGTCACTGCAGAAAACCCTCCTTTTCAAAGATAGGAGGTTGGAAATGGAAGCAACCTTTTCAGTGCTTTTATGGCAATCTGAGGTTATTCTACCTTGAATTTAATCCAGAACATATGGAGATTTGAAGTTGTCTGAAACATACTTTTAAGGCCACCATCATTTGTGATCTCAAGCAGATGATTCTCTTCTAGCATAAAGTCGATTTACCTGCCTTATTTACAAATGGGTCATAGATCCATTCCTTCCTAGTTCAGCAGTCTTTGTGGTTGGGAAGTAATTCTCAAACTCTTTTGAAAGCTGAGATATGTGATCATGCACCAGCTGGGAAGAAGAAGGCTCTGGCTCAGTCTCTGTCAAAATCTCTGCTGTTTGAAACATGTCAAAAATCCCCACATTCACTCATTAACCCCATTATTCTAGTCTGGCCTTGAATGAAGCCACTTTATCTGGTGACACCTCTAGAATTTCATATGGTTTATCCTAGTACTTGTAGCTATTCACATATAAATGTACAAACAGAGAATGAGATGCCCAAATTAATAATCTTAAAGTTGTATTATATTTTAAATATTTTAACTTATCAAACTGCCTCACATTGATTGGTATTAATAACAAAATATAAATTTGAACATAAAATTAGCTTGCACTAGTAAAATATCACTAGTTTGTTTTACGTATTGGATGGAGTTTCTACAAAATATTTCATTTGAGAAGAACTTTGACCTAAACCAAGTGAAATGATGAAGGATGCATTTTGTTCTTAGATATATTACCCTTTGCCTGTTTACTATTCTGATATAGATTCTTAAAATATGAGATCTGTCTGGAAAAAGTCCAGCCATTGTTAATATAATGAGTATGGTTTGTGGGACATTGATGTAACCTGGCAGCCAAGGAGAGTGGACTGAAATGCACATAGATGAATAATGACAACTTCACTGTACTGGTCAGTGGGGGCAGTAGACATTGTTAACTGAGCATGTGTACTGTATGGTCATTGCATTCAAAGTGACTGAGTGAGTAGAGAAACAAATCTGCAACAAATTTTGCATTAAACTTGAACATTCCTCCATGGAAACTATTTTGATGATTCAGAAGGTTTTTGGGGATAATATAATGAGTGAAGTACAAATAAAAGGGTGGCACAAAATACTTCAAAGATGGTCAAGTATCTGTTGAAAGTAATTCATGTTCTGGAAGGCCTGCAACCAGCAAAATACCTGAGAATGTTGAATGTGTATGGGCTGCGATCAACAAAGATCAGCAATGGAGTGTGAGAACTAGAAGTTGATCTGGGGGCTCCAAAAACAACTGTGTCTGAGATATTGACACAGGATCTAGTCATGAAACATGTCATGGCAAAACTGTTCCAGAGCTTCTGCTACCAGAGCAGAAGGACATCATGATGTACTTGCTAATGACTTGATTCAAATTGCTACCAATGAACCAGATTTCCTTAAGAAAGTCATAACTGGAGATGAATTGCGGGTCTATGGCTATGATCTGGAAATGAAGATCCAGTCATCTGAATGGAAGTTGACTGGTTCTCCATGCCCAGAGATGGCACAACAAATTTGCAAAAAGATCAAGACCATGTTAACTGTGTTGTTTGATTGGGAAGGTGTCTGTCACCAGTATGCTCCTCCAGGTCAAACAATTATTTAGGAGTACTACCTCAGTGTACTTTGTCAATTGAGAGATGCAATGTAATGGAAACAGCCCCAGCTATGGGCAGCTGGTGATTGGTAGCTTCATCACAACAATGTACCCACTCATGCATCATGTCTCATGCAGAGACTTTTGGCAAAACATGAAATCACCCAGGTAACTCAGCCCCTGTAGAGCCCAGATTTAGTGTTCTGTGACTTATGACTTTTCCAAAAGATAAAATCACCTTTAAAAGGGGAGAGATTTCAGGCCATCAGTGAGACTCAGGAAAATATGAGGAGGCAGCTGATAGAAATTCCAACAAAGGATTTTGCACAGTATTTTGAACTAAAAGAGGTGCTTGAAGGACTGTGTGAGATCCTAAGGTGCCTACTTGGAAGGGAACTGAGGCATCATTTTCCTATGTACAATGTTTCTTGTATCTTCTTCAATAAACACCTCTATTTTTCATAGTACATGGCTGGATAGTTTCTGGACAGACTTCATCATATACTGTTGTTGTTTTTATTTTTTAAACTTTTTAATTTTTAAGATTTTATTTATTTATTTTTTGAGAAAGGGTGTGGGAGGGAGAAAGAAAGAGAGAGAAACATCAATGTGTGGTTGCCTGTCACATACCCCTACTGGGGGCCTGGCCACAACCCAGGCATATATACCCTAACTGGGGATCAAACCAGCGACCCTTTGGTTCTCATTCTGGCACTCAGTCCACTGAACCACACCAGCCAAGGCTATTGTTTTTGTTTTTTAAATAAGAGTAAATATTCTCTGCTTTACCTTGACTAATTGATACAAATCTTTTAAAAAAAGTCTATCAAAATGTGAATTAATTCAGACTTTTTCTTACACATCTAGCCTAATATTTGTCTTGCCAAAAGTGAAGGCTAAATACAAAATACAATTTAAAATCCATGCTTTTCATAAAATTACTTCATTAGTTCTAACATGCAATTATATACTTACTTACAAGAGGATTAGACATTTGTGCTAAACAGATCTAGAATAAATTGTTATCAATCCAGCTGACAATAATTAATTAATTAAGCTGTTTCTTCTTAAAATTTCCTGCTTCCTGGAAGATATAATATCTTTTTAGTTTACCTGATTTATTGACACAAATATTGATGTAATATTTATTATGATAACATAGTCAAAATAACTTTTCCCTTGCCTATAATTGTCTTCCATTTCATATAACTCCTGGAAGTATAACTTACCATTCCTATTATGTTCTTCATGCTTACTTTCCTTATCTATTGACATAGTTTTAGAACTAAAGATTTAATTTTTGTGAATGGATTAAGTAAAGGCAACTGTTAAGCAAATTTAATAATTATATAACTGGTCAATAATTCTAGTTTTAATGATTTAATAGTTTAATGCTCTGTATTTTATATTTTTTCCTTTGGAAGAATTATTTAATATAGATTATAGTTTAAAAGGAACAGTGATGTTGACATTATCATCATCACCATCATCACTGACACTATCACAACAACAATCACAGTTACCATTCTTTGCATTGTAGTATTCTCTACAAGTTCACTTAAATTATTTCATTCAATCCTCAAAATAATTCAGGGAAGTAGAGAATGTGTAACAGGACACAATTTAGAGATGAGGAAAATGAGCTGCACAAATTGGCATGCAATGCCTGAGCCAAGCCAGGGCTCAACTCCAGGCCTTCCAACTCAGCCTTTTGTTCTTTCCTCTCCTTTGTGCAATCCCAATGTTTGTGAAGCCCCAAACTATCACCTATAGCAAGCAATCATTCTTATGTAAGCTAGAAATACCTTATCAAAAACAATTCTCAGGTTCTGCAGGTCCATTCATACTGCTGCGAAGAGTAAATTTTTCTTCTTTTATACTGCTGGGTAGAATTCCATTGTGTAAATGCCTCATAGTTGTTTTACCCACTCACCTATTGGACCCTTGGGCTACTTCCATATCTTGGCAATTTTAAATAATGCTGCAATGAACATAGGGGTGCTTATGTCCTTTTGAATTAATGTTTTGGGTTCCTTTAGTTATATTCCCAGAAGTGAGATTGCTGGGTCAAAAGGCATCCTTTTTTAATTTTTTGAGGTATATCCAAACTGTCTTACACAGTGGCTGTACCAGTCTGCATGCACACCAACAGTGAAAAAGGGTTCCTTTTTCTCCACATCCTTGCTAGCACTTGTTCTTTGTTGATTAATTGATGATGACCATTCTGACAGGTGTGAGATGGTATTTCATTGTGGTTTTTATTTTTATTGCTCTGGTTATTAATGACATTGAGCATCTTTTCATACTTCTTTTGGCCATCTATGTGTCCTCTTTGGAGAAGTATCTATTCTGGTCCCTTGCCCATTTTTTTAAATTGTGTTGTTTTTTTTTTTTCTTGGTGTTGAGTTTTGTATGTACTTTATAAATTTTGGATGTTAATTCCTCAATAGATGTATCAGTGAATATGCTTTCTTATTCTGTGGGTTGTCTTTTTATTTTGTTGATGATTTCCTTTGCTGTGCAAAAAGTTTTTAGTTTGATGAAGCCCCATTTGTTTATTGATTTCTTTTGTTTCCTTTTCCTGGGGAGATATAGCTGATAAAAAATTTCTATGAGCAATGTCCAAGATTTTGCTGTTTTTGTCTTCTTCTAGGATTTTTATGGTTTTATGACTCATATTTAAATCTTTGATCCAAGGAAAGGGAAGATGGCAGTGAGGTAGGAAGGAGTAGATTCCACTTTCCCCTACACATGGGGAAAAATCCCATATGATTTATGGAGGAACAGAGCAAACAGACAGCAGTCTGTTATATATGAAGCATATATGAAGATAGGAGACCAAAAATTGTAATGGACATTGAAAAACCAGAAGATGAGGAGAGTGCTTCAGGAGAATAAAGTCCCAGGCCCAGCGCCCGCTGGGTCTGCCACAGGGTTCTTGGGAGAGAGCAGAGTCAACATTTCCCTTCCCGTCCTAACAAGATTTGAGCACCATCAGGAAAGACCTTGTTGTTTGAAGTCGCAGAGAGTGGAATAAGGACTAAGTGGCAAACACCCAGGAGCTGTGAACACCCACGGAGTCTGTAGATGCCAGCTGGGAAGAGTTGAGAGTTGGGGAGAGTTGAGAGTTGAGCTGTGATGGGCCCTGACCCTGATAGTCCCCAGACTCATTGGTAAATTGGGCTGTGTAAGAGCCCAGGCCTCTGTATAGAGCAGGAGACTTGAGTAGGAGGAATTTCTCAAAAAGGGAAAGTGAAAAAAGAGACACTGTTTTGGGAATTCTCCTGCAGCAGCTGCTCCAGCTTCTTCCCCACCCAGCTGGGCAGTGTTCCCAAGGTGGTGCGGAAGACCCTGTGCACCCCCATAGGCCTGGGAAGAAGGTGCACCCAAATCTGTGGAAGTAGAGGTGGTCTGGCTGAGTGCATACACCCACAAACCACGGAAAGTGTGCTCTGCAGAAAGCCTCAAGCCCAGACCCATAACCACAGGGAGAGTGTGCTCTGAGGAAAGCCTGGATCCAATACCCAGAGCCAGGGGGAGAGGCACCAGGCTAGCCCTGAGGAGAGTGTGCTCCAGAGGATGACTAAGTGTGAATCAAGAAGGGAGAAAAGTGAAATGAATTGCTCCTCAGCCTGCTGCAGGCAGCAAGACCAGCAAAACTGGTTTGGCCAGTTTTAAACCACCAAGAGGTTTTTTGTTTTAGGGAGGGGGGTTAAGTAATCCTTTATTTTTTTAATTATTTTTTAATCTTTCAACTCCTTTTTCCTCTCTTTCATTCTTTCTTGTTTTATTCATTCTTCCTTTCTTTCCCATTTTATCTCTTCTTCCTTCCTTCTTCCTTCTTTTTTAATTTCCCACAAGTGAGACAAAAAAACCTGGAACTGTGAAAAGAACAGAGCTGGACCCAAAGAGGGGTCATCCCAAGAGCTGAGACAGTGAGACAAGTTTCACTTTGCTATTACAGAGAATCTGAAAGTTATTGCATATTTGTATTATGTTTTTCATTATCCTTACATCTTTTATATTAATAGTATTTTTGTATTCCTCTTCTTTCTGTTTAGTTTTGATGCTTGGAGGATTAAATTGTATCATTTGACAGGTTTCCCTATTCTATCTTTCACAGTGTATTGCTAATTTTTTGTCTTTCACTTCACCTGTGTTCCATTAGCACACTACTCAAGGTCCTATACTCCCTATTCTTGTTATCCAGATCACATAGATTTTGTCATATGATTGTTGCTCCATTATTATTGTAAATAATAGCTGTTCCATACAATTGTAAATACTACACAACACCACTGGTAGATCTTAGGCCACTTCATGGTTTCCTGAACTCTATTACTGTAGTGGTTAACTCGATTCTCTCACACAATACACTTATTCACTATCCTTTACTCTGACCTTACCTTAGAATCTCACCTCCCACAAGCTCACTGCTTTCTAGATCCAACTCATAATCCTTACCTCCCCAACAAGAGTCTTATCTGCTTTCCATACT